>JAQGAZ010002437.1:0-17823 GCA_034692225.1 Polydesmus complanatus
GGTGTTAATGTGATTGCAATTATTTATTATATCTGGCCAAAAGCCGACAAATTTCAAATAAAAAAAAAAAAAAAAAAAATTTTTTTTTAAAAAAAAACCTATCAGTTTTAATCTAAAATGGGCCCAAATTAATTTTTTTCTTTGGTTCTCAAATAACAGATTAAATAATGCCATTTTTCTCCGCCCTTATTACAATGCTTGAAGGTCGCAATAGTCATTTTGACTGAGTGGCTGTGATCCTTTCACGCAAAATGATAGTGTGTAATATTACTGATACCAATCAATAAGGATAATTATGGCACTTATTTATTTACACAAATCAATATTTAAGCCATTTTTGCTAACATGTTATTAAGACATAATAATTATTATTCTATGTTCTAATTTTCTTAATGGTGTTCTTACATAGATTAACGACAGTGCATATTCCCTTATGATTTAAGAAAAATTAAGAACAATTTCAACGTCTAGAAACGTTGAAAATTGTTTTCAAAATGAGAGTCATTCTGGAAATTTTCTTCACCAAAATACAGTGCACAAGATGTTGAAAGACACGTGTCAAGTACCTCTGTTGCGTTACGTAACAACGAGTACTCACTCAAGTAACACACCAAAACCTTTCATTGACCAGCTTTAACCTTACAAACTGCTTGATGTTAAACTTTATATCAACAAAAAGTAATTCAATAAGGCAATATAATTTATTATATACCGGTACATATTGTGTTTATTCGAAATTCAAAAAAAAAAAAAAAACTTTAAAAAAATGTAGGCCTATGTAGTGCGGCAAGTCTTTCAATTCCGTGTGTAATTACAGGGTACTGTCATTCGCAGACACGTGGCGACACCTTAACGCATCTGCATTTACCATATTTTATAACTAGTGAGGAATATTTTATAACCCAGACGTGTAGTATTTGGTATTTAGATGAATTGGGAAATAAACACCAATCTTATATAAGTCAATTACTTGTTGATGAACGCAAATTTCCGGAGTGTTGCGTGAAAAGATAACATCTAACAACCTATTGTATTTACCTAACTGACTTTGATAACTAGCTGATTTGATATATTATACAGGTACTGTATGTTTGACAAAAAAATGCATTAGCCTTATTCTAGCTCCAATAGAGGTGTTAGCAAAATATAAATATTACAGTACTGTACTTGCTCATACGTGGTAACAAATGTGAGTAAACCCAATCGAATCCACGTCCCACTGAATACTATATTAAAATCTTCATTCTCTAGTTTTTCAGATTTCTAAAATTATGTTCAGTTATCAACAAACTCTAAAAATAGTTCAAAAATACGAACGGTGATTGAGAATTCTAACTGCATGTACTGTATCCCTTAAACTGTTTCAGTGGTTTATCTGAAATTTCGTTAATAATTTAGTCACGCTCTGCCCATAGTAAGCTGCAATACAGATATGAAGTTCCCGCTTACAGTTTTTTATTGCTCTTTTTACGTGGTTCTTTTAGATACAGTAGTAAGAAATTAACATAAAAGAGTTTTTTTTTATTTTTTTTATTTGTGACTTGTCACTTAAATTAGAGCAATTTGAGTGATGCACATTTTTGGTGAAAAATAAATCAAATTTCCCTTTTCAAAGTTTTGTTAATTTTCATCTAATGCCACCGTAACAAAATCTTTAAATTTCACCCTTTAACCAGTGTCAATCTCAAAACAAATCAGTGCTGACATAACACTGCAGCATAAAATGAATTTGCATTCAAAACTTACAAGTTCCCGTAATTAAATTTGCAATTACAGTACTGTATTTATCAGGCCTGAGCTTGACTAATATAATATCAAAATCAGAAAATAAATAATTCCAGAGCACTCAAACACCTAAAGCAAAATCCCAACACATTTATTTATTGAAAGCATCTTTGAAACCAAAAAAATAAATTACAGTAGACCCTATTCTATAATAATAGCTCAAATTTATATTAACATGACTACCCTTCTAAAATGAAAATTAATAATTTTTCAACCACATCTATTGGCTGTTCTATTTTCTCAGCCTAATGTAATGCACACATGTTTACATATCCTCGCACAAAAGCTTTAATCTTTTTACCCCTCTACACCACTGCCGTCATCTCCGACGATATTTCAAGTTAATTAACGTCCAGCTATTAAATTTCTCAAAAACTTGACCTCTCTCCATCTTCATCACCAATCCACTCTCTCTTTTTTCCCCCCTCTCCCTCGGCGCCCTCATCCGTTCTTCCATCTCATCTTAAACCATCAAATACGGTAATAAATCGTCTTCAAGATGAAATTTCTCGATTAAAATGTTTGACAAAGAGGTGTATGAGATGTAGTGTGTTGGTGGTTATAAAAACATCGCGAGTATCGAGGGAGGGGAGATGGCCTTGTGCTAGGCCAATGCCAAAACGAATGCTTGTTTGCTGCTCCCCTAACGTCTGAAGCTATTTACGCTTTGGCGCCACACGACTCTCACCATCAAAAAAGCAAAAATGGCAAGAGAAAAAGCGAGATAGAGAGAGAGAGAGAGAGAGAGAGAGAGAGAAAAAGAGCTGGTTTGACCCCACCCAACGACCCTGTTGTGTACATCAACGACTAAGGGTGAGAGGTCAGCTTTTGCTGGCGGGTGAATGAACCGCGCGTAGAAAGGGTTTGTTGTGCGCATGTGTCAATTGTGGGGGTCTCGCGATTGGCGACCATCACCAGTACCAACAACATTAATTTTTTTTTACCTGTTTCGGACGTGGATGAGGTGGAAGTGCTGCATTCACTCACTGATCTTCGCTGCTTAAATTTCAATTGATTGTCCAGGTTCTCCATTCGCCGCCTCAGGTACCGTTGTTCGCGAAACAATTGCTCTTTTTGAACAGCGTGCTTCCGGTCTTTATCCTCTAGATTCTAAAATAAAATAAAAAAAAAAACCCCATTACATGTAGTTATAATATTAATTTTCAAAGTGACGGCCGTTGTTTTTCCCCCAGTTTATTATATTATTATCTAAATTTTAAACAATATGCAATTAATCGTTGACGGGAAATGGTGACATTTATCTCAAATTTAATTCGTACGTTTTTCGCATAGAAATTATAATGCATTAGATATTACAAAATAAGGGCGATAACCCAAGATAATTTATTAATTTTAAGCGCCAAAACTTTTAAATAAATATTTATACTGTATATACAGTACTGTAGATTCTGTAGAAGTACCGTACATTATGAATTACGATTGAATAATTAAATAATTAAATAATAAAAAATCAAATATTACAGTCATTTAAAAAAATAAACTTAAAAGTAAGGTTAGTACAATATTATTATTTTCTACATTCGCACTTATTGTTCGTGTTTGTTTTTTTATTTAGGTTATCTAATTATCAAGTTTTATTTTCATTATGCGACCACGCTTAATGAAAACGCACATGGATACGCGCAATTTATTGTTGTATGCCTAAATTAATTATCTATTGATATATTTAACATAGCCGTTGTTAAAAATCACACGCTCTACATTTAAAAAGCATAATACCATCTGTTTCCAATGTCAACGATGCCAACCAAATTTACCAACAAAATATCTAATTTTTGCGCAACTCGCCGAATTTAGGTTACTTTCGGTTATTTTTAAGCTTCCATTTTTAATGCGACACCTTACGCAGCTAATTCTCCCCGGGGAACAAATTTTAATAAAAAAAACTCCGGCATAATTGCCTGAAAAAAAAAATACCTAAATTAAACATAACCGTATCCAATGCTCCAGAAAATAATGGTAGGCGCCAACTTTAACACAGAAACGACAAAATTAATGTCAAACCGAAAACACACTCGAGGTCTACCCACGAAACAATACAATTTAATGCCGACACATATTTTATTAACAACTAAGAAAATCTTAATTACGGTATCAACAAGATTAAATTTTTCTTCCTATAAATTATGTCGTAAAAAGGCAAAACAACTCTAGCATCCAAAATTCAGCATTCAAATAATCAAAAATTCGGATAATTGAATTGATGGCATCTAATAAAATTAGAAATAAAACCCGAAAATCTCAAGACGTAAAATCGAAAACATTAATAATCTCAAAAACTATTTCTGGAGTCCTTAATATTATTTTTGAATCTTGCCTTTACGCGTATTATAAATTGAAAAAAAGGAAAATCCAATTCAAAAAACATTATTGTATTACTTATTTGTCTACTAAAAATGTTTGCTTACTGGTACGTCAAAAGTGAATTGATTATTTTGATAATCGAGGTTAGAAAATGGTTTCTAAAAAAAAAACCGGTTAGTTTCAATGAACTGTATTAGATCCCGAGTAAAAAAGTCAAAAGTTCCGAACAATAAATACTCTTAACACCTGTTTATCGGAAGTTCACTGTGAAAGACTAATGTTTCCCTTTCACCACCGAACAATATCTCAATTATATTTTAAATAAAAGCTTTAATTTTATAAATCGAAAAACACAATATTTTTACACAAAATGTAAAAAATAAAGCTTTCATAGTGATAAAAGCTAAAGGTGGTAATTAATATTCAGGTCATCGAACCGGTTTCCAGGTGCTTAGCGCGTTCGGAATAATAATAATAATAAAAAAAATTAAATCTGCTCGTGCGACATTTTGGAAGTGACACTTAGAAGTTTTAAAAAATATTGGCTCCAATTACTTTTCATTCCACGCTTAAAATCCAAAAAATTTAAATAATAATTAAAAAAAGATGGAAGTTTGGGAAATGAACGTGTCGTGCGAAAGATCCACCACCTATCTCACCGCTTTGAATGCAGTCACGTGATTTAAATAGGTTACGCTGCAATTAACCTCGATGACTTATCTAAATGCTTCTTAAACAAATTACTCTTATCTTTAAAATTAAACACTTCTTACGCTAAAACCAGTTCCAATGCAAAATAACATTAAATGAGAATCAAAATCAACTTAGATAACCAACATTTATAAATTGGCGTCTAATAAAACTATTGTATATAAAATAATTGTTATTAAAACTTTTAATCTTGTACGAATCAATACTTCTCGAATCCCTCGTTATCAATGCATTTGCTTGTAATGGTAAAATCGTGTATGATAAAGCTTACGTGAAAATTTCAAATTAAAAAAAAAAACCTTTTCTTTTTTATTAACTTACATAATGGTATTAATAAACGCCAATCTTTCGCGTATGTCGAAAGTTTTAGTTCCAAAAATTGTACCGCGTATGACGAGGGATTACAGTGTCACGAAGAGTTGAAAAAAATGCATCTTCAATTTTTTTTAAAGCTGCACATCGATCGTAAAATATAATATTTCATGTTTATATTTAGATGGAAAAGCGATTCCGAGTATTTAATTTAATAAACACTTATCATATTCTTCAAAACACGAGAAAGAAAAACAAGCAACGAGTTCACTTTTACTCTCCATAACCAAAAATAAAAACAAGAAAGAAACGACAACAATATTTACGAAACGTTAATTATTTTCTTAATTAAATTTGGAAAAGTAATAATAATGCCGCTAAATGTTCACGATAAATTTTAGTTTCGCCGTTAATAAAAGAATATAGCAGCTGAAGAATTTCAGGGTTTCAAAAAACAAAAAACAAAAAAAAATTCAGGGTAAATGACGTCATAAAGGTCATATTTAAAAAAAAAAAAATTGCAGAGAAAGAAAGAAAAACATCCCCATTCATGCAACTTGTTCTAAATTTTTCTATCTCGCACAGTTACCTAAACCCCAAGTGGAAAAAAAAAGAAACAGGCATCGTAATGTGATCTATGAGGAAATGCATTGCTAGTGGTAAGAATAAGGGTAGAGGGTGGTTGGTGGGAAGGGTTGCAGCGGCAACCAGGATGGAGGAAACCCTGGCAAAAAGCCAACCATCTGCATATCGGAGTCATTTCTTTAATGAAAATGAGCCAAAGAACAAGTTAGAAAAAAATTAGCTTAGTGCAATGAGGGTGATTCATAAATAGACGTCCTTCAATCTACCGACAACAGCAACTATTTCCGACGCTGACTGCTGTTGCCGCTGCAGGTAAAATACAAAATGAGTAAGAGAGAGAGAAAGCCAATTACCTTGATAAAAGCTTTGGCCTTAGTTAGTAAGCCCAGTGTTGTATGACGATTGGCTTCTGGTCCTAAAGGAACCATGTCTTTTAGTTTTTCTAGGCAGTTTCGTAAGTTGGCTCTCCTGCAATAATAAGAATAACAACTTAGAAATCAAAAAAAAAAAAAAAAGTTTAATTCGAATCAACGATAATTTATTTAAAAAAAAAGAAGAAGATAACAACAACAAAAAACTAATTCTTATTATTTTAAGGTAAATATAGCGTAAAAAAAATTTTGCACTAAAAATACCCACTTCCCTTCTTCAATTTAAAATTAGAACCTTGCACTAGATACCTAAGCACGATTTTCAGTCGAGTCTTAAATCATAATTCCCACTAACAAAACCACTTTTATTTTCGAACAGGGGAAGAGAAGAAGAAAAAAAAGAGCGTTACCCGATTTTAAATAAATTCTTAATAAAAGAATAAAAAAAAAAAAAAAAAACAACTTTAAATTGTAAAAACAAAATCGAGTGACTCGTTAAATTCAATTGTTTTTATCGATGGCTTTTTTTTTTTTATTATTATTATTTCGTGATGTCACGCGCACCTTATCGTAGACAATAATAACGAGAAAGAGAAACACGTGAATAAAAAAAAAGCAATTGTTAAAAAACTAAAAACTCAAAAGCAATTCAATTAAAATACTTTGAATATTATGATTGTCCTCTTCACCTCATTAGATTAAGATCAACAAAAATAAATAATAATAATCAACATTAAGCGTCTATTTCAAAAATAACACGAGTCATTTTATGAACATATTTTTTAAAATTTTGGACAACTCTAATTAATAAAAATAAATGTCACGTGTTTTATAATTGCTAAAGCATAGAAGTAAATAATTTTCATCTTTATCAATAATAATTATTATTGTTCTACCTAAGCTGTTGCTATAGCACATTCACAAACTACCTACAAATACATGTACTGTACAGTACCAAAAAGTTGTTTTTAAATTTATCAAAGATTTAAAAAAATGTAATGTACATGTGTACTGCATTGTCTGAAAAATATTCAGCGTCCACACAATCAAAATTTATTTAAAGAAAAAAGCAAATTGAGCTTGAAGACAACAGCAAAAAAAAAAAAAAAATACAAGAGCGCAGTTAGCGCAAATCACGTAGGTAACAGCTAACTCTTCAATCGACGTCAAACTTCTATGACGGTGTTGAGAGGACATGCCAAACGTACACAATAAATTATTTAGCAACTTCCGTACAAGGAATTGCGTACGTGATTTGCGCTAACTCTTCATTTTAAGATATTTAGTTTGAACTAAAGTATGCATTAAAACATCTTCTTAATGCACCAAGCAGAAAAAAAAAAATACATTGCTATCTTATTATTTTCTTTTCATTCTTTTGATAACATAAAAACTGCACTTAATTTTCCTATTCAATCGACGATGATAGATATTATGCAAAAATAATTTGCGCATTAATTTAGGTCGCGTTTCAAGCGCTAAGTCAATTCCGTTGAGTGCAACGTTTTCAACGTCTTCTTGAAAAACACCTGCTGTTCCAGAACAATAACACCAAAAAGTAACGACTCAAGAGAAAAGCGAGAGAGGAACACGTGCTTTGCTTACGTCATCAGCCTAATACCGGTATAACGAAATGTCCAGTTGTTGGAGATTGAAGAGAAAACGGGTCAGGCACATACACAATGCTTAACCCTATCACCTCGAAATAACCTCAATTCCACTCACGAAAAAAAAAAAAAATTACCTTATTAATAAATAAACAAAACAAAAAGAACAACACGTTATCAACCAATCGAGGAATAAATCATCATCGCATCGTTCTAATTTTTAATTCGCTTCCGGTTTCCGCTTTTATTGTATTCCAATTGGTATGGAAAAGTGTAAAGAGAGAAGGTGGGGGGTGGTTCATCACTCAAACATTGTCGAGAGTTGTTTTATTAGAGGTAAACGTTGGAATTTATCGTTTGAATGCAAAACGCAGAGTGAGGCGTGGTTCGTGTAAACTGGTGGGATGTCCGTTCGAGCCATTGTTTACGCACGTGTTACTTAAGCTAAGCTTGTTAGTCGATAGAGGAGACACGCATCGACACTATTTTTACGAGAAAAAAAAAAATCTCCCTAATTTTTTTTTTTCACCTATCTATTTCTTACTTATCTTATTTTGATTTATTATTATTATTTTTTTTTTTTTGTGGTACACCGTGAGAATTGCGAGCGTAATTAACTTTAGCCGCCATCCCCGTTTATCGCTACATTTCATCCGCTCGTAAAACACGTTCATTTTCAATTGACAGTGGTGGTTATATCTCTTAACTTAACCCATTCTAATACCGCATTTTAAAAACATTAAAAAAAAAAAAAAAAAAAGGAAAGACGTGGTCGGACGCTTTTTTTTTTCCATTCATTTTGTTGAAAAATTCGAGTTGAAAAATTCGATAAATGAAACATGTGTTTTACAGTCAAACTTTATACTTGGACGACTTTCAACCGACTTTTTGTGTTTCATTTCGAAAGAATGATGCGTTGCCATCGATTTCTCGAACAATTTTTCAACAAAACCAAGCAGACCAAAATTAATGGAATGTGTCGAACCCGAAACAGGTGATTTTCCCAAATGTCCTCAGTCAATTACTGTGAACAATTTTTTTTTTTTTTAAATGTGGATGTAAATATACCCGTATAAACTACCTCCTTGTACTCGCCATTGCGTGAGACGCGATCTGCTCGATTAAGTAACAGAAGTCAAGTTGAATGAAAATGATGGAACTTGCATCTAATGCTTTTAAAAAATAAACTCGAAGTTTTTTTTTTTTTTTTCATAAAAAATTATTTATTTTAGAAATTAATGGATTCTTGAAGTTGAAATTCACTTTTAGAATACTTGTGTTATTTCATTAATTTTGTGGTTTATGTAATTTATTATTGATAAATTATTTAACATTGCTCTTTTTTCTAACTTTTCCTCAATTTGTTATTACGGTAGTAATAATAATTAGTTCAGTTACATTTTAGCTAAAATTATGCTATATTATTATCTGGCTAAGATAGTTGATTGGCCACAAAATAAATATTATCAAATTATTCCCGCATTTTAAATGAGTGATCAACAAAGCTACCGGTACGATTTTTTAAAAAAAATATATACAGTATTTATGTAGGTCTACTCTATTATTAACATAATTAATCGGTTCCAAAAGTAATTCGGTTAATTGGCCTATAAGCATAATTTAATAAACAAGTTCAACTTTTAAATTAAAAAAAAAGTCTTAAAAATTGATACAATAATTTTTTTATACCGGTACATACAGTACAGTACCCATTATTAAATCTTTAATTGCATCGGCGATAACAAAGAAATGATGGCTCTCAAAAGTCAACAATTATTGTACAGTACATGCTTAAGCGACTTAAAATAACCAAAAATAATAAAAATTAATTTTTCAATAAGAATAAATGTGCTATATTCGGTAATTCAGATAATTGGATTGAATAATATTAAAATCGCAATTAACAACAATGGGTACCCAACTGATTGCGTCTGTCGGATACGGTACAGATGATACATTAAGGTAAAACTCATCAATTTACATAAATATCCATTGAAAAAGAGCGGCTTTTGAGTTCGAAATAATTGACCGTAAATACAAGAACATAAAACGAATAAAAGAAGAAGAAAAAACATCAATCTCTTGATTCTAAATTTGAACCATAAAACAGTATGGGCTCTTGTCTGTTCGTTTTTGCAATTTCGTATTCCCCTCGTTACCTCTTACACTTAAGCTTACGAGAAGCCTTGAAGAAGAACCGAGTAGTAAATACGAAATTATCCTATCAAAGCGGATAGCTAAAATAACTTTGGGAGCTAGTCGAATGTGTCAAATAGTTCTCCTTAATCACAAGCGGAAAGATGAAAAGGTAAAGGTGTCATCACCAATTCACCTTCCCCCAGTGTATATATGACGTCAACCTCGTGTCATCGTTACACGTGGAAATCCGCTTGGGTCTGGTGTGCAGCTTAACACACCTACACACATTTTACACACCCCAAGCTTAAACTACTACAATACGTGTAAATGATAACCCATTATCACAAAATAATAAATTGCGCATTAGTGCATTTCAATAAAATCTCAATACTATACTAATACATAGATTTGTGATAAACTAAAACAAATAAAATAAACAAAATCAAAGCGTAAAAACCACCGCATAGCTAGAATTGTAAACATTTTAAATTTAAAAATAAATAAATACAGCTATTTAAGATACCGGAATCTCACGCATCAACCCGAGCATTTTGTTAAAGTTCCTGGCTTTTGTGGAACACTTTTTCTACACAGTGCATGTACTTCTATATACAATATACACATGTACGAGTATTTGCATAATTATATGAAAAATAGGAAAAATTATATTTTATATTAAAATATTAGCTAGTAATGTCGCATAGCAAAATAATAAAATTTTTAATAATATTTTTCTCAATTTTGGCGCCCCTTTCTAGTGACGCCCAGGAACAGTTTGGACCTCCGGAACGCCTCTAACATTTTCAGGATGTACTAGTGTACTGCTGATCTAAAAAGTAGGCACAATGACTAATAAGGGCAAGCCTTTATCGGTTCAACAATGTAGTAAATGTTAATTGCTTATCAAATTAATTCTACATTTATCGTAATATTGTCAATTCTATTTTTCTTGATTTATCTGTTCACACTATTAATCTGAAGTGATGTCACTGAGTCATTCACAAGGCGCAACTCATGCGGTTTCTGATCGCTTAAATTTATTAAAATTCATTCCCCACATACGGTATATTTTTATCAACGTTGTAAATGTTGTAGGCCTACGTCATTTACAATGTTGATAAAAATAATACTGAGCGATGTATAGGCTACCATTTACAACGTTGATAATACTGTACTGTACACTGTATAATTATAGTACATGTACTGTGAGGAAATGTCTCCTGCTTCACGAACATTGAAGTAACGTCAACTTTACACGGGAAAACTAAAAATTTCGTGATGAAATTAATTTACGCAAAAACCCATAATGTACTTTTATTCAGGCCTTCCCCAAAATTTTTTTTGTGGTACAGAGAACTTTAGAGAATTTATTGTACATTCACTCGCACTCAATAAAAATAAAGAATCTTCCTTTAAAAACTATTAATCTAATGATAACCATTTCGCAAGTGTGAACGGCAATAATGATAATTTTCAAGTTCATTTGAGTTTATTTTTTGGCACACCTCCTCCTCCTCCTCGATATAGTTTTTTGTTGGCCGCAAGAGGGAGACGATGGTGTCTAAATATAAACGTCGCCACTCTGACTCGTACTTCCAGCCAAACTCAACAAGTGTCGTTCCAACAAATAAACAATAATTATTATCGATACTTTAGATCCGACTTCGATCGGTCGGATCAAAGGTATATCAAAATGATATAATCGACCTTGACCGAATCGCGTTATTATCAATCCCTGACGACTGCGATCGACTCGTCTACTTACAAAAAAAAAAAGAAAAATTACGTAAAAAAAGTACCGGTAATTATTTTCGTTTTTAAAACTCCCAAACTATAAATGCTTCATTGCCCAATCCCATAATTACAGCGGTCAATTTTATTTGTAAATACATGTACGATCCAGTACTGTATTCAAATTGTATCTATTTTATTCGTTCGCACTTGCTTCTTGTTACGTGACAGTACCGTATTACTGTATAAATTATAATGTTTTTCGTAAAAAGAAATGTGGGTTTGGTACTGTACATGTATAAACGAAAAGCTAGAATCAAAATTTCAAATTAAAAACAAATCACTTTTGATTTTGTAATACCGGTAAAACGGTTTCTTTCAAACAAAAAAAAAGTGTCGGAGGTTTTTTTATTATTATTTTTAATTAATGTCTAAAAACGTGTTCTCGACTTATACAGTTTTGGTTTGCGCTCGTACGACTGAAACTGTAGTTGCCGACTACATGTATTATACGTCGAAGTGCTTTGGTACGTGTATCATCGGATGATAAGGTCGTCCGTCAGATGGCAGCTGGGCAACCTAAGCTGGGTCTATGCTGTTGCGCAGTCACTGCACTCGTTTCAAACCACTTTCAAGGTCGTTGTCACCACTCGAGGCCATTTTCATTTCAATAATATAAAGCGCGCTATCACAACCTGAGCAACAATTCCTTGCTTGCCATTTCTTTTTCTCTCTCTCTCCCAGATAAATCAAGTGGATCGGCGTTGGACCACGTGCTCAAAAACATTTACGCGCTTATCTTTAGTTCACGTTACGTAACTCACTATTGGATGACCTGAAATGACCTTTTCAAAGTCATCAAAACAGACACTATTGTCGAGCACCAGCGAACGTCCACATTAACCCAAACTTATTCGAAAACATTCAAAATGTACACGTTATTATTTCAACAACAAAAAATCAAACCTCCAATACTGTACTCGTAGATACAAGTTTTTAAATAATTTTTTTTTTTCTTTTTTGACTTTTAATCGTGAAATTTAATTCGCAAAAGAAATTCTCACCGCCAACAAATATTCTCTCTATTAATCTTTATTAATTTAAAACTACATTACTGTACAACTTTTTAAAAGCTTGAAATTGAAATAGTATTAATGTTACTCAAAAAACAACTTCGTATTGTTTTACATTTAAAAAACTCAAATTGCAGAATTTTGTCATATTTTAAACACTTTACAATGCACAATCTTGATGAATTTTAAAAAATAAAATAAGCCAATAGAAATGGTCAATAAAAGCCAAATGAATTTAAAATTGAGTAGCTAAAATTCTTTAACAATTAATTTTAATAATGCAATTCAAATTATCGTTATGTACAATGAGTACATTAAGATAGCTCAGAGCTATAGGCCATAACTATGAGCTATCTTAATGTAATCAATAGTAATAATAATTACTATTAGAAGATATTTTTCCCTTCAAAATTGAAACTTTAAAGCTGCGTTGGCTTGCGCGGCATAACAATATAACAAGATAATCGACTCAAATAACCTCCAAGAATTGAATTATAGTGACGACTTTCGATTAGTACCGTAGATAGGCTAAATTAATACTGTAAAATCAAAAAAAAAAAAAACTTTTTTTTTTTGCTTTTTTAAATAACGGTACTCGGAGTGTCGATCGTACTTGAATAATTATTTAATGCATTTGACGCGGAAACAGTAAGCACGTTATTTTTATTTTTACTTTCAAAACTAAGCACTCGACGTGTCTACTCAAAAGCGTGATTTTGCATACTGCATTTGAAAAAAACAATTAATGATAAAAAATATATACCGTATATAATTATAATATTATGTAAGTCAATTTTTATTAATTCGAAATGAATAATTTAATTAAGTTGGTCAAACGAGGTAGGAGGAAGAACTAAAAAAATCTCAATTTTTTATTACTCTTCTTATATCGCTAACATAATTATTTAAATAATCTGTTTCAATATTTTTTAATCTTATCTTAAGAAATAAAAAAAAAAATTAATTTAACATTTAAAATTACTTTTTTTAAATACAATACTGTATATCTTTTTTTTTTTTACAAGAGAGAGTCAGTTAAGAAAATTAAAATGTTCTGCACGTGCGCACACAAAATACAAATTTTATAATACTGCGGTATTGATAAAATCCCAGTAATCATCGCCTTGCCGTTTTAAAGTACTGTACCAAAAACACAACAACGTGTGCTGTATTTCGCGCCAATAACGAGCAAAAAGAAGCAACAAACTTCTCTGCATATCGAAGTGCTTAGTACTGTATAACGAATTGTACGATATAAACGTAAGACTTAATCCAAGCTCCTTACCCAGGGGCTTCGCAAGCATCCGGACTCAATTATGGCTTTTATTGCTAGAGCCTGCACTATCTTTATCCTGTGCAGGCTAACTTCAGTAGTTATATAAATAAATTTAAAATGCCATTACAAAATTGTCCTATAATAAAACCCTTAATAAAATTAATTTACAAAAAATCGTTGAAAGCTGATAAAAATCCTAACAATTGAAATACTCTCAAAATGAAGTATAAAATTGAGTTCTATTATATATAAAGGTTCTAACTAAAATAACCTAACTACATGTGGGCCTACACAAATTTCGTTAAACTTACTCTTCTTTATAAATTTAATTTAGCTTCGATGAAAAACTTGCATAGAATTTCGTTATAAATAAATACTTGCAATAATTACGTCACAATTTAGTTATATTGTCCTATATAACTTACATTACATTCTATCATTTACAATAAACTCAAAATAAAACTTATATTACAAGCCAACCGCATATCGTAAAAAGCAAATACCGTATAATAAATAAAAATAACGACTACACTAGTAAATAAACCACTTAGCTAACCATCTGTTAAGTCGCCATCGCGCGTTCTCTTAACCTCAAAAAAACAATACATAGCGTAACCTAAACGGGCAGCCGTATTTAACCTCATTTTCTTTACACGCTGGATCATTCGCATTTACGCAATAACATAATACATCTAGCAAACCGGTTGTTGCACGTTCGCCCATGGCGCATGCGTAGAAACTGAGCGAATGAACCCCCTCATCTAAAGTAGAGATTACCAACAAAAAACCAAAAAAAACAAAAAAGCCCCGGTAAGAACAAGAATAGGGGGTCAAATTCTTAAAGGTCACTTTCTCTTTATCCCGATCAACAGGGTTGGACAAATCCGATTTGTTGATGATGATAAAGTAGATTTCTCTCTCCTTCGATTTCCATAATATTTCGATGATTTATAGTCCCGGTCTTCCCATTTCTCCCCGTAAATAACCTTCACCGCGCTCCCCCTCTTTTCTTAAGCTGTAAACCATATACAGGTACAGTATATAAAATAAGGTAAATCTTATCGGGGGTAAAATATAATATATATATATTTTTTTGACCAACGATTAAGGTTGAGAAATGTACATAAAAACACATGTGCATGTACGCAACTGACGTCAAGCTCTCCTCTATGGAAGAGTTTGGCGTCAGTTGCGAAATTGCATACCCTGGCGTGATTTGTGCAAACTCCCTACTGGTGGAGTACAGTAATCTGATCTCTTATTCGACTTTTGCTATACAATGCCGTGTACTTTACAATAATTATTTACTATGATAACCAGCTTTTTATACCCTTTCGTACTCTCCAATATTATTATTCAAGTTACTTTTCTTTTCCATTGATGTAAATATTTTCGGTAGACTTTAAATCTCCGTTTAACGAACTTAATGAAATGGCATTTTTTTTAAAAAGAAAATTTATCAAAATAAATAATTGCTAAAACATTAAACTGTTAAGTTTTATGGAATCATTTTTGAGTACCGGTATCATAGTACCTGTACCTGAACTGAAATTAATTTATAAGGAAACGACAAAAATTATACTGTATTTCATTTGCAGCTCTGTCAGTACATGTAATTAAACAATTTCGTTGAACTGGAAATTTTGTACTACTGACGTACGAAGTTCTTGATTCAGAAACAAAAGCTCTTTATTCTGTACAACGGATTATCAGCTTATTTTCATCGCAATTTAAATAAAATTAAACATAACTATTCTATTTAAGTGAACGAGTTTAAAAACCTTAATAAAAAGAAAACCAATTGCATAAATTTAGCGAGTTTTTCTTTTTATCGAGAAAAGCTATTAATAGAAGTTACTACTCTCTATATCTTTCTCCCTTGACATTGCACTGGAACAAAACAACGTGAACTGGCGCCGCTTTTATCATTTCCCTACGCCATTTTCTTCTAATCTTCAATCACGTTTTTTTTTTTAAATGAGTTTAATAAATAAAGAAGAAAGAAAAAAAAAGCTAAACAATGTAAAACAGCGCGTGCACGTATTTTCCTCTCCATCCATCCTCTCTCTACGTTACGTACCATACCATTAGAAGATCGCCTAAATAGTTGCTTCTCAACTGGAGTGCCGCGTGACACTTTCATATTTCAAAATTATTAACATTTCGTTTTTAAAAATTTTAAAGCTAACTCCAAAATTTTAATGTTAACTTTTTATATTTTTTGTACTTTTAGGTACATGTTTAAGAATCTTTTTTTACCTAATTTTTCAAAAACATATTTCTTATGTTCAATGCAAACTCTATCGTTTTTTCAATAAACTTTCATCATTTTTTAAAAAATAACTTATATATATCACTCGTTTGCAAAGTTTACCCATTTTTTTCATAATTGTATTTCAACTGCTTTTCTTATTTACACAACTGCTGTAACATCATTTGACTGTTCAGCCGCGAAGCTTGCAAAAAAAAAAAATGTTTTCAAAAAAAAAGTTTTAAAATGCTTTAACATTATGTTCTGAACGTGATAAGGCATGGAGTACAGCACACGTGGTACCCCAACATGCACGCATACGCATCAGCATGTGAAAAGGGTCGTGGAGTGCAATTAGAGGTTTCATCTCCAGCTGCCTGCTTTCTTTCTAGATTTCTTTCTATCACTCGTTCTGGTTGTAAGAAGAGAAAGAGTTGCGAGTGGGAGGAGGTATTGACCTCTCGCATCAAAACACAGAGCTATGTTATGAATAGGGTGGTGGTAGGTTAGTGGGTGGATTAGTTGACGACACCAGTGTTGTTGATGAACTTCGCTACTCATCCCCCTACCCTCCCCCCCAAACACATCCCTCGGAGAAAATAAAAACTCCGTCGTCCATCAATATTGTTATTGTTACCAACGGAACATTTTTTTTTCATGAGAATTGTTTTTTTAAGATCATCAAACACTTTGAGCATTAAAATAATAATAAAAAATTTTTCGACGTACCTATTCTTTTCCAGCTCGTTGTGAGTATGCCTGCTGTAAAAAATAAATAAATAAATTTAATTATACAGTACTTAGAAAAAAATACGTATTTTTAAATTCATACACTTATTCTAAATTACGTCATAGACTCAAATTACCGCTCAACGTTGATCGTCTGATTTCTAATTATAAACTTAGCGATTAAATTTTAATGTTTCGTAGATTATACGAAGTTTTACAGACGGAGATTACATTTCCATAAACAAGATTTATAGTTGAAACCACTTGTTGGAAACAAGATCAGAAATTAATCGAGTTGGTCGCAACATTAATGTGCGATTGCCTAAACGTGATTAATTTTCTCACCCAAGATTTAATAAAAACTACATTCTAGAACCGACTTCAAAACATAAACCGAGTTAAAAAATAAATAAATGAATAAAGTGTGCGCAAGCGCAACCTCACAAAAATTATTTTCAACACGACTCCGCCATTTCAAATCACTACAATGTACAGTACCAATAAAAATCTATACCAGTAAATATAAACATAAGCATACATTTGCCTGCATATTCTTTCAATCTTTAATCGCAGCGTACAACAAATCAAAATTAAAATTCTAAAAAAAACCAAACAATTTCCGATACACTTCCTAATTGATAAATCTTTATTAAACTGTATTTATTTCCTTTGAAATATCACATGACGTCATACGCTTATTGTATACGTCATAGCCTCAAACATAGAAAATTAACTAGAGTTCCCACTACATTACAACATTTTAAAACTAAATCTTCCGCAAACTTCCCAATTTCATATTCATTTAATTAATGCTATCAAAATTTCGGATGATGTCATCGCTTCATACTGTATATCCTAATGTCAGCTGCCTAATGTGGAAGAAAATTATTCACCCTGTGCAATGACATCGATAGTGAGAGTTGAGTAA
>JAQGAZ010002438.1:0-17818 GCA_034692225.1 Polydesmus complanatus
CATGTAGATAGTTACATTTAAATTTATTGTTTTTCACGTATATTTTGCTCTTTTTTGTTCGCCAAATTTGCACAACCATATTTTCGCTCAAATGAATGGCTGACTTCATCGAAATTAAGTCGACATAGACAAATAACAATAAAAAAAACTGAAGTCAAAAAGTTTGATTTTAAGGAAAACATTTTTTTTAATAATTAATTCTATAATTCTAAATTCTTCAGAAGTTAATTTTAAAAATAATTAAGTAAATATAATAAATCTCCTTGAGCTTCCTACAGACTTTCAGACGCCTAGTGGTGTCACCTCACTCCTACTCGCGCGTTACTTGTAGTAGATAAGGTTTTTAAAAGTTCGTCGGTTTCATTATATTTATAGTGTCAATTGACTAAGTTAAAATGACACAAATTATTACGTTACAACCTTATATTCCGCTACTTCGAATCTTGAAGCTGCTTTAGATGCGTTACGCTCGTGACGCCACTTTGCTTAATCTTTAAAGATTTGTTTTCTTTGCCAAATAATAAAGCAACTTTCTTTATTTTTAGACTGATGAACATAATTTTTTTTCACTTCTAAATGTCTACTTCTTACTGTCAACACGCAACGAACGGTAAACATCACTCATGTTCATTTTGTGGGAGTAGAGGTTCGAAATAAAATTATATGTAACAGTTTTGTAAGTTGTTATTGATTGATAGAATTTGAAAACAAGCTTCAAAACACTTAAATTTTAAACTTAAATAGATTTTCTAATTGAAATAGTGTACCGGCATTTACATATTTTTAATATAAAATATATTATTCTTCTAAATTTTTTATATTTTATGAATTAAAAATAGTGTACACACGATTATAATAAGTATTACCGTTATTATATAAAAATTATCGATATAATTACGAAGAAAAAATGTGCTGTAGTTAGTTTAAATGTTTGTTGCATTTTAAAATGTAGATAATTAGCTCTTCAAATTAGAATGAAGAAAGGTTTCCGGCCAGGGCAACAAATGTTTTTGAAACCCGCACTGTTTCCGAAAAGGAAAAAAGAAGACGTAGACCATGCTAGTGGACAATATAATTATTATTGTGATGAAACATTTTACGTTGAACAGGCAGAATTGATACAGGGTGTTTTGAGTTTGCGCTGTGTTCAACATTCAAAAAACTAACCAGCATGTGTTTTGACAGTACTAGTTAAGTTATACGGAGTAACTTACTGCATAAATTGCGTGAACACTGAACAGTATTTTCGAAAATTAATGTTTTAAATATACAGTAGGTAAACATTCTATGATAAAGTAGCCTATTTTAATGAAGAAAAAACAATATACATGTACCGGTAGTAGATCAACAAGTACGAGAGCTGTGATGACGACATGAACACTAGATGGTAGTGCCGGTCAGTGGTAACAACCATTTCTTCAAAAAACAAAATAATGACAGTGTACTTTTCAATGAGGGATATAACATGGTGAATGATCCATATGTTTTGTGATAATGGTTACCGGAATCGACTGAGTGCTAGGGCGATTTTATTTTTATAAGATAGGCCTACCTTTATAAAAGCTCATTAAGAAAGTAAAAATGAAAAAAACAATAATAATAATAATTATTACTAACGATGTGGGTTACAAAAGTGAAAGAAACTAGAGAAAAAACCGTAATGCAAAAAAATTAAGTACAGTGCCGTATACCGTATAATACGTAATATACCGGTATTATATTTTTTTTTAATTCAGACTGTGTAGGCTTTTATTCGCTTTGAAAATTAGCAAAATCTAGTAAACATTTTTCCCTCTTCACAGTTCTTCTTCTATCGTCATTAATAAAATATTAATGATGTAACATGTTTATTGACGATGAACATTGCTATTCGAAGAAATTTTCGTAAAAATAAAAATTAAATACTGTATTGCCCAAAGTGTACATGTACAGCAAACCTCTGTAAAACTAATGACATTATCGTCCTAGAGTGAGTTAATATTCTGCTCATTTGCGGAAAATAAAATAAGTTATAAGCGCTTCAGTTAAAAAAATTACTGGAGAAATTCTATTGATTTTTTTATTACATTCATAATGAAAAAATAAGTTTTTTTTTTGAATAAAATAAAAAAAAAATAAAATTTGTTAATACCGGTATCTGCCTAGTTATTTAGGAAATGCTCACTGCTTTGCGTGCTTATTACTTTAACAAATAATAACTGTAAATAAAACAAAACTGGCCTCCATAATTTCTTAATGCAGTAAACCGAATTAAACCTTAAAAGTGTGCGCATAATTATTAAAGAAATAATTATTATGATTTCAGGTGACTCATTATTGCTCATAAGTGACCAACTGTAAATTCAAATGTAACGATATTGTTTATTTGATAATTACGTAACGATGTAAGCATTTAACTCACCAAACATTTTTTTTTTTTAAAAACCACTACCCGGTAATTAAAAATTTCATTTACAGGTAATTTATAAAATAAAAATTAATGACATTATAAATACAGTACATAATATTATTCTGAAATTCTATCATTATTTTATACTCCAAACTTCTTTTCTCAAAATTTTTTAAAAATTTGAAATGAGACTAAAATAAAATGAAAATTAAAATAATACAGTACTGGAATAGCAAAAATTATTGTGGTTCTCAATTACTCGGTTAGAATATTAAGATCTGGCCTACTTCAATACTTGTACCGATATTTTTATCCAGTTCGGTCTTATAATGTTCGATCTTACGTGTAGGCGATTCATAAAATGTCTTCATATTTATGTATTTGAGACCGGCGGAATTAGATATTAATCTCGAATATCCGCGTAAATATATCAAAATCAATCGCCGAAACCTTTCCACTAATACCTCACGCAAGTGTCGTTCCAGCAAATGACTTATGGGCGCACGTCACGCATACCTAATAAAACGACATTTACTCCATATCAATGGGAATAAAGTAGAAACAAAACGGTAAGGGGGAGGGAAAACAGCTTTATATTTATTTCAATTTTGGATTTCAGGTACCAAACTAAAGTTAAGAAAGAAAAACAAAGTTGAAAATCCCGTTCCGCTTCACCACACTCGTGTAATCTCTTCTGATTGCTCCGAAAAGCTCAATCACTTTACATTTAACACGCAAAAAAAAAAAGTCATCAATTTCCATGCAAACTTTAAAGGATTTTCGCCGATCGGTGATCAATCTTTTCCTCAAAACAAGCTACTTTTTCCATTCAAAATATCAAGGCTCGCGAACCAAAGTTTGAATAAAATTCCGCGATTGAAAATGTATTTTGTGTGCTATTATTCGTCTCTAATCAAAATTAACGTTTATTTACGCAGTCTTTTCCATACGGCAAAATAGCAAACAAAATCGCCCAATATCCGTCTTGTAATTTTTATCCCCCTCCCTTTCCCTCTCACTCACTCCCCCCCATCCTTTCCCCCACAAACCCACACTCCCCCTCGTTTTGCTTTCTAATCGGTTAATATTTCACATAAAAGAAATAAGGTGAACCGATATCGTTTACTTTGAACTGTTTTGATTGGTTCCCAGCCCCCAATCACTCCCCTATTTACGCCGGTGCTACATGTCCCTTCTGGAATATTAGAGCGGGAAATTTACTCATCCGATCCACAACACACAACTCGACTCATTTGGAAAGTAGCAGTTATTCCACCGGTCTACCAAACAAACAATAATAATATTAATCTGTAGCCTATACAAACCATTTTTCAATCTTCGTAATAATATTGAAAATATTCAACGCTTTGGTCAATCTTAGGTAAGTTTGCGAATGCTTTTCAAATATTAAATTTATATTTAACATAAATTATTATAATAACTACCGGTAGGCATCAATTGAAATTATTGATTAGTTTTTAGATTTAAATTTTATCGTCTACCTTAATTTAATTAAATGATTATAACGGTTGGATAAATTAATAATTTATGAAATAATGTGTATTTGAATGACGAGTTAAACCATTTATTTAATTAAGCTTATAACTTGTCAACTGAAAACGAAGAGATTTTTTAAACGGTTGTCGATAGCATTAAAAATAACAAATTCTGGTATTACGTTTTTGGAAATGTTTAAAATTTTGTAAAGTATTATCTTTTCGAGCACAGTTCCAACAATATTATTTTAATGCGCTTTAAAGTATTTACCATAATAATAATAATCAATTATATTTTTTATTTCTAAATTGAATTAATATTAATATTAACTGCAGTTAATAATTATTTTCTTTAAAGTTTGGCATAAATGCATGCTATAAAGCAATAAATTCTGAAATAAAAATAGATTTGACTAATATTATAGTTTATTCTATTTTTTTTTTTTTTTTTTTTCATTTTAAAATTAAAAAAAAATAAATTAATTTAAAGTTGATTGCTCAAATAACATTTTCAAAAGTATTTTTGTTTAAAAAAGAATAAAGAAAAATATTACTGTAAAATAATAAAATTATGATAGTAAATTTAGCTCCGACGTTTCTTTTAGAATAATTATGACTTTTTGATAGCCTAATAGGTAGTCTGTAAAACATAATAGCCTGCATTACTGCTCTAATTCTAATTGTTATCATTACTAACTATTATAAGAAATGCGCTTCGATTCGTTGGCTAATAATTATCTAAATCCACTTCCGCTATTAGTCACCGTCCTTAGGGGAAACCCACTCTAATGTTCAATGAACTGTTAGAAAGAAAACATACCATTTCATAGCCTAAACGGTAAACCCCTCCGAGACTAATTACATTTTATTTTTTTTACTTTTGATAACCTTTCTAATCTGCAATCAAACGCGTCTTCAGAATTTTTTTTATAAAAGGTAAAACAAGGAAACATTAATTTTTTTTTAATATTCCATAGATTAATTTAAAATATAGTAACCCAAACATTAAATCGAACCAAGTTAATAATTCGGCACAAAATTACGGTATAATGATTTATAATGTAATAGAATAATACCTTCAGTATAACTAGACCAATACTGTAAATATGTCTTTAATTAAAATTGTAAATTTAATTCTAAGCTACTTTTCAAACATTTTTTTCTTCATCTTGGTACGCTTTATTTGTTTTATGAACTACATTGCTTGAGAAGATACTGTATATAAATAATTCAATACATGCAAATACTGTAAAATCTTTTAAATATAAAGTTAACTTTAGCATATTTATATAAAAAGAATTTTAAGATAAAAAATCCTGTTTCTTTTTAAAGCTTTGTAAATTATTATTATTCTAAAACCATTTTATTCAATATATAAATATTTATTTAAGCGTTTGTTATCTCTAAACCTTTTTTTTTTTTTAATCATTTAATTTAATTCTAAATATTAGATACGTACACCACTCCTTTAATTTAATATGAGGGTATCTCTATTTTTGTAAATTTTGTCAAACTAAAAAAAAAACTTTTTCAACTTAAACTAAATTTGCTCTTCCCACTTACGTTTCATGACATTGTATTAATCCTTAAATTAGTGAAATTGGCATGTAAAAATAACGTTTCTAAAAAGTTTACTCCAAAGAAGTACAGTAGTTAAAAATGCACTTTTGAAAAGCAAATAAATGACACAAATATTTAATCAAAAAATACATATACCGGTACCTATATATTAGTATTATTATACTTATTTTCTGAACTCCAATTTTCATCAATCGCTTTAATCAATCCACAGATTTATAAGCTTTGAACCAGTCAATAGAGGACCCTTTTATCATTAAAGAACACCCTAACTCAAAAAGTATAAAATTGAATATAATATATCCAATTTTTTACTTTTTGCAGCAATAACAGGATATTATCCTGTTATTACAGCAAACATTTAATTACAATACATGTATTGAAAAGTGAATGAATTATATTTTTAAATTTAAATATTTTTTTTATATAAACGTATTAAAGCAGTGTTTTTTTTTTTTTGCAAACGGAGCTCATATCTTAAGGATTTATAAAACAAATTAGTTTGAGATTATAATTGCGATAATTGCCTCTTTTTTTTTTTTGCCTTAATAAATAAATTTCTAATGTTTTTCTTCAATGTCGTTACCTATACTTAAAGTGTCCAGAAATAGTAACCCAGTTAAATGAGCACCTTTTAGAAGCTTAAGTGGGGTTTGTAAAACGCACAAACAAATTCCGTTAAAAGTAGATAAATGAGTATAGAAAATGAAGATGGAAACTGATAATTAAGTACATGTCATGTACAAGAAAATAATCAGCAGATATAGGCCTATACAAAAAAAAAAGAATTTTTATTTCCAAAATAGCTCTAGGTAATATTTTTTCTCATTAAAGCCGGCCCATAATAATCAATCCGTAATATACTCATTACGTTAATTGAGGCTGGGATTTTTATTTAGCAAAACTGTTAATGAAAAAAAAATATATGTACCGGGTAATAATTAATACGGTAAGTAAAACATTTTCTTTTTTAGAAAATGAATTCGTCTCAATGGGCATTAATGTTACTCTTGGTTGCCCTGTTGGGTCCCGGAAGCCACTGTGCCCTTGCCAAACGCTTTGATTGTGAGCTATTTTGCCGAACCACAGGTTTCCACGGCAACGTTGGAGGATGCCGATGCAGTTTTACCTTATTTACATCCAAACGAAACAGCCCTTCATCTTACATCAGCGGGTAAGTCTTAACTTTCATTGAAATTATTTTTAGAAGGGAATTAATGCATACCTTAAAAGTGTTGCCCATCTTTCAAATTTTAATTTCAACTTATTAATTAATAATTACTACAGATAAATAAAACGAAAAACATTGAAACACCTTTCAAGTTTCATGTAATTAAATTTTCACATTGAACTTAATAAAATTTTCATTACCACCCATCCAAATTTCAAATTCATTAGACTTTAGAGAATGCTTAACGCCATTATCGTTCAACTCAGTTTACTTTATTTTAACTATTAAAGAGTCTTATGTAAATTTTTAAACAATTTTTTTTAAGTACCGATCTTGAAAAAATATTGAACTAAATTTCCTTAAAATTTAATCTTGAACTAACCTACTTTCAAACAATTATAATTTTACAGTACTCAAATATCATGTAATGTATTTTATTCACTTTCTTATAATTACCTCGCGACTCAAATTCCCTAAAGACTTTCTGCATCTTGGTTTGATTAATTAATCTCATTTATTGCTTACTGATCTTAATGTGATGTCGTCTTAAAACGAGATTTAGGCTATTTTCATCAATATTTTGCGCTTTAAATTAAATTCGCTAATTATTTTTTATTAAATTATGATGTTTGACGTTTCAGGAGGATTCCTAACGAGTATTCCCCGTCAGTTGCTGCAGCATCTTCTCTACGTTCATCCCAACAACAACAACAACAGCAACCACAGTATAGCAACATAGTGGCAAACGAACCATTAGATCATTACATCCGGATATAAATTATATTAACCTAAAGTATCAAAAAGACCATTGACGGCAGCTCGATTTCAACAACTTCGATATTCAAAATGTTTCTGGTCAGCAAAAAAAAAAAAATCGTATTTATTAAATTTCTTTTCTCAGTGTTTCGATTTCCATCAGTGAATGTGACACGCTCGAATCTATTAATCTAAACCCATTTCAAAATGTTGGATGATATTAGAATTGTAGTTGATTTTGTACAGAGTAATGTTACAGTATTATAAGAAATGTATAAAACTAATAAAGAAACTTAATAAAATTTATTGAAATTTGACATTTTATCATTTTTATTACTTAACTTAAATAAATAATAATGCAAATTTTTTTTAAAAAAAATATTGCAACATTGAAGGAAATTTGTTGTCTGATAAAATATACACAAAACTTAGTTGATTGAAAAGTTCATTCAACATTGATTTCTTTGAAAATTCGTGCGAAAAATATTAAATAAAATGAAGTATTGCCAAGGTTAACCGGTAGTGACAAGTCAGACTTGTTGAGACAAGTGACGCAATTTGAATCAAAATAATAACTATGAAAATTAAAATATTGGCTTTTAAAACCGTAATCCTTGCTTTACGCGATTTCGCGTAGGCCTACACATTATTTCATAAAATTCAATAATAATAATTTAAATATACGTACAGTAAAAATTTTCATGTTTAAATTTATTTCGCTTAAAGTTTCTAAAAATGAGATTGCTACGTATACCATAGTTATTTGAAACAATAAATTTATTTTAAATTGCAATCTTTTTTTTTATTTTATATAAAAATAAGCCATGACTACACTTTGCCTTTTTAACTTTGCCAAAGTTTAAAAAAAATATGACAATAATAATTATCGTATCACTTTTCTTCTGTTTAACGAGCGTAAACTAGAAAATGGGGTACCGGAATAATAATTATTATGTGCGATAAAAGTATACTTTTAGTGTGAAATAAAAATGTTTGACTTGACTTACACATATTTCTCATAGATTCCATATTCTCGCTATACTATACCAACCATTACATTAATTTACTAAAAAAAATATTCTCCAGAGTATTGTGCATGACATTATGACGTACGATTATGCCTACTTGAATTGATTCTGAACTTACAGTAGTTGACAGTACGGCTTGATGTTAAATTAATAAGAAGTCAACAACTCGGTTACTGTTACTCTAATCAGGTATGACTCTAGTAATAAAACGATTGATGTTGTAGGCCTATGCATTTTTGTTATGAACAAAAAGGAGATTTAACCATTTTTTTAAGGCTATGAAATAAAAAAAACCGTAAACAATTTTTCATATAATAATACATGCACGGTACATGTATTGCAGTATAAAATACAGTAGATATAAAATTTTAAAGCTTCAAACAATAATAATCATAGAAAATATATTTTTTATTGTTTACAATAAAATATTTATTTCTGGGAATTCAATCCCACTTTTCGGTGATATTTTCAATAAAACTCGTCGTGTATTTACGAGGCTCAATAAATTATTGAGCATTCTAGACACCAAACCTAATAGCACCCGGAACGCTGCTCCACGTAATACCACCACCCTCTCTCGTTAATGTGGCGCACTCCTCTCCGGAGATGGCGTTATTCATTTATGGATAGGTTAGGCCGAAATGGACAATAACATACTGCGCATAATAGTTCATAGGTGTAAATAAAACAACTTTGATTTATGGTTAGGTGAAGTCAACATGGCTAACAGTAGCGCACAGGTTGGGAGTCATTCATTGATTACGTGAGCAAAGTAGGGAGTTTAAAGGGCTTGAAGGGAAAGAGTTGTTCAAAATAAATTGACGTCAACATGTTATTTTTTTTAAACAAATTTGTAAAATTTCCAAATTTTTCCCGTAAAATTTCAAAAGTACCGGTACGGTATTTGATTTTATTAAATTTTTTAATTATAAAAAAACACCAAATTACCTTCAAAAATTCGATTAAAAAGTATAAAATATAGTTTGCAGAAAGAGAGAGAGAGAGAGGGGAAGAAATTAAATTTAACGAAGAAAATTTATATTTGTAAACAACCAAACAAATATAAAGGTAGTTTAAATTGGTACATTATTACCGGTACCGGTATTTATAATTTCTTAGATGTTCATTGACAAAAATTCGATTTTTAACTACCGGTAAATTTGAATTACCGCCAAGTTCGCTAAGTTATACAAGCAGGAAGTTATCGATAATAACTATTATAAATAAAATTAATAATTAAACCTTGAATTAAAAGTTGTCTATCTTTTATTGTATGGATAGTATTACGAAACCGGCAATTAGAGTGAATGCTAAGAAATTGCGCATGCGCGTTGCATCGCGTTCGATTGCACCATGAAGGTGAAATCAGACGTCAGACGTTTATAAACAGCGACTGTTCGCATGACAACCCACTAGACGTGAAGCCGGTTCATCACAGAATGGAAGAAGGAATCAGGCTGCAAGGGATTTGCGGCAACAATTCCCTTTTTTGGGTATTTATCTCAATACAGTACATGATAATCCCATCCTACCCTCATTAACACCTTCCTTTACATTCAATGTTGAATAATTGCATTTGTATAGGACGAGCAGCTGTCTTGGAATACCACGACTCCTCAATTTACCAAATGTTTTCAAAGCACAGTGCTAGCTTTTCTCCCGTGCGCTTTTGCGTGGGTCTTTTTGCCGCTAAAAATATACTCGTTTCGAAAATGTAAAACGAGAATTCTACCATGGTCTATTTTAAATATAACAAAATTGGTAATTAAAAACCGTTTAAAATAAGATAAGAAAAAAATTTTAATAATTTTTTGATTTTTTTTTGTTCCAAGGTTATAAATATATTAATTTCTATTTTATTTGTAATTAAATTATTTTTTATAAATAATGGAGAGAATGATCTCGCATATCTTGATGTTACTGGTTGTGTTTTCCAAGTATTTACTTTCGTAAGTTTTTTTTTTTTTTTTTTGGTGATTAACTTTTTTCTTTTAAATTAACCAATAACGTTGTGTTTATTGCTTGACAGGTATTAACTACTTTAATAATTTATTTTGAACGCAAATACGGCGTTAGATCATCTTTGTACATGTTTTGTCACAATTTAATATGGTCGATCGCGGGTATACTTATATCAATTCATTATTCATCCCGTCCAGGCGAGGTACGAACATTATTCAATAAACTTTCTACTAGAAATAATTGATTTTTTTTTAATTTAAAATGTAGCTGGAAACTGCCACAGGAAAATCCAATTTTATCATTTTCAGTATTTATTTTCCATTGATGATAGCGCAGATGATTTTATCTGTTATAGCAGATGTTAAACCAAAATACGTAATGCAAACTGAGCTTAAGGTAAATATTTTCTTAATAAATTAACGGTTAAAATAATGTTTATTGATTTCTGATTTCCAATTAATAATGCTCTAGAATGCAAACCCGTGGGAAAGTGCTTCGTTTTTGTCAAGAATAATGTTTGCGTGGTTTGATGAGTAGGTTTTCCACCCCCTTATTTTAATTATTAATTCAAGCTATATTTAATATTTTTCTGTTATTTAGACTGCTGTGGAAAGGATTTCGAACAGAATTAAAATGTGAAAATATCTGGGATCCGATTTATTCGGTTAAAACCAATATCTCTTTTCCAAAATGCATCAAAACAATTAAGCAAAATTCTTCAGCAAACAAACGGTAATGTAACTACTGCAATTTTTAAAATACAGTATAACTACACACTTTGCATTAAAACCAACTTTTATAAATTACCGTACATAAAAAATTAATAGTTTTGACCTCTAAAGTACCTACATGTACATTAAATAATAGCCAACAATTTAAAACTTAAATAGCAGACAAAAAATAGCATGCTAATAATTAATTTTAAGTTTAATGTTAATAGAGTGTCATATGGTTGGATAATCTGGAAAACATATTGGCCGCAAATGACACTAGTAACCTTGATGTTTATTTTATCGGATGTTTTTCTGTACTTGAACCCAATTATTTTAAGGTAAGGTTCAAAATATCAATCAAATAATATTTCAATTACACTGTACTAAAATAATTTTTTTTTTCAGAGAATTTTTCCGATTTGTGGCGACGGATGAGCCATTTTGGCACGGATATGTGCATATTGTGGGTCTCCTGCTATGTTTTCAGGGAGCATCTATTTTTTTCTGGCAAGCCTTTTTTTTGAGCCAAACTGTAGCTTGTTGTGTACGAACTGCATTTACATCCCTCATTTATCAAAAAGTAAATAATTTTGAGAAATTTTTTTTTTTTTTAATAGGATTGAGCTTTAATTAATTTTTTTATCGGTTTCAGGGTCTGACTCTGAGTAGTTCGTACAAACAGAAAACGACTACCGGTGAAATGATAAACTTGATGTCTGTGGACGTGCATCGAGTAGTCGAATTCGCGGACGATGCTCTCTATTCTATCATTTTCCCTCTTCAACTCACGGTTGGCTTTTCTATGCTTTACAATCTAGTAGGAGCAGCCGCCTTTTCCGGTTTAGCTGTCATGGTGCTACTGAAAATATTTTCCGCACTTTTAGCCAACAAACAAGAAAATTTAGAAGTAAAACTACTTTTTGTCTTAATAACTACTGATTTATTTACATGATGACGTTTTGACAGACGCTGCAATTGAAGTTAAAAGATGAACGAATTAAGAACTTAAGCGAAGCTATTTCCGGTATAAAGGTGAGTCAATACCTTATTTTGGAAACAAAAGTAATTCATATTAAAAATAAGGCGGAAATTTTTCTTTTAAAGGTGTTAAAGTTTTTTGCTTGGGAAAATTCGTTCATGAGTCGAATCGCTCAGCTTCGTCAAAAAGAAACGCAAGCGATTAAAAAATGCTTAATCATTGAAGGAATTGTCAACATAGTTTGGGGAATTGGTCCATTAATGGTTTGTAATTTATCATTTTCCCTTGTTAACTTAACGATTAACATCTTATTTGATCTGCAGATGAATACGGCGATGTTTGCCACATATATTTTGATGGACAGCAACAACGTATTAGATGTAGAGAAAATTTTCATCACAGTTTCGGTAATTGGTCTTCTGCAGATACCAATGTTTCGATTGCCGATGGCCATTTCCGGATTCATTCAAGTAATATTAATAATTTTTTTTAAAAAAATACAAATTCTAAATTGATAAGTGTATTTTACGATAGGCACGAGTATCTATTGCCCGGCTAAATAACTATTTAAACGCTAAAGATTTGGAAGAAGGAAGTGTGATTAAAACATTCGGTGAGTTGCGCATTTATTCATATTGTAATACAAAAAATCACGAATTTTTTTCTATAGATACCACATCAAAAGAAATTATAACAGTGAAAGATGCAAGTTTCATTTGGGCGACGGAAAAAACCGATAAATTACTAAACGATGACTCTAATTTCAACTTGGAAAATATTAATATAAAAATAAATAGAGGTGATTTAGTGGCCATAGTGGGTTCGGTTGGTAGTGGAAAGTCATCGCTACTTTCAGCTCTTTTAGGCGAAATGGAGAAAAAGAGTGGCACGGTCTCGATCAATGTAACTAAATTTGCTTAAATTTATTTAAAAAAATGTAAAAAAAAAAATTGACATTAAAAAGATGTTTTGTTATTGCAGGGGCGCATAGCTTACGTGTCTCAACAAGCCTGGATCCAAAACGCCACAGTGAAAGAAAATATTCTGTTCGGTAAACCGTTAAACAAAAAGAGCTACGACAACGCAATCCAGTGCTGCGACTTGGAACAAGATTTGGCGTTGATGGGCGGAAGAGACGAGACCGAAATCGGAGAGAAAGGGATCAATCTTAGTGGAGGTCAGAAACAGCGAATTAGCTTGGCCAGAGCCGTGTACGACGATGCGGAAGTCTACCTTTTCGATGACCCTCTGAGTGCTGTGGATCCTCAAGTAGGGGCTCATATATTCAACAGAATAATCGGACCTGAAGGCATTCTCAAGCACAAAACAAGGGTGTTGGTCACTCATTCCCTCACACATTTGCCTTCGGTGAACCACATAATTGTACTCGAAAATGGTGAAATCAAAGAAGCCGGGAGTTACAAAGAATTAATGGAGCAAAATAACGGATTCGCACAATACCTGAAAACCTATCGATTGGAAGAGTCTAGCTCCATGCCAAAATTTATTAGGTAGTTCTATTTCATTTTTTAATTAAACTCAATTTATCTTAAATGTTATTTAAATTGACTAGATCCGAGTCTGTAAAATCCGACACTTTGTCTGAGATCTATAACAGTAACGTGAATTTGGATGAAGGCCAATTAACAATAGAAGAGTTTAGAGCAAAAGGCAAAGTAAGATGTATTTTCAAATTAAGATTAATATGACGATACAAATAACAACAATTATTATTATTATACGTGTAAATCGCAGGTTAAATCGTCCGTTTACTGGTTGTATTTGTCATACGTTGGTTGTCCTTTGATCGCCACTGCGGTTATATTGGCCATTATCGCTTTCGTCTTTTCCGCAGCGACGGAAATCTGGCTAAGTCATTGGAGTATGGACGCGGAAAATATCAAATACCAATTGTCTCACAATGATTCAAATTCGGCTAATTATAGCAATTTTACACGGTTGGGTGTCTACGCAACATTTTCCTTCTTTTTCGGTATCTCCAACTAGCAGCAGTCGGCTTCTAGCAATAGAATTCTAATGATTTTTTTTTCATATTTTTTAGCCATATTTTCCGGACTTTTTGTGCTTATCGTTGTTATAGGTGCAATAAAAGCCTGCATCACTTTTCATAAGAAACTTCTCAGTAGTGTTTTGCGGTCTCCGATGAGTTTCTTCGACACAACTCCTTCGGGAAGAATTGTCAATCGATTTTCAAAAGACATCGAAATGGTGGACACAAATGTGCCATTTAGTTTTCACAATATTCTTTGGGCCATCATGCAAATATTAGAGGCTTTGGTGGTTATTTGCTTTAACGTGCCTACTTTCATTCTTGTCACCGTGCCCTTATTTGCAGTATATCATCTGACTCAAGTAATTAATGAACATTGTCCACAAATCTTATAAATTTATTGTTTAATATTATAACTTTTTAAGATCTTTTTCATTCGTACAATTGATCAACTACGTCGATTTGAATCTACAACACGTTCGCCGGTTTACTCTCGATTTTCCGAAACGTTAGCCGGGTCTTCTACTATCAAAGCATTCAGAAAGGAAAGAGAGTTCATTGAACGCTTTGACATCTTAATTGACGAAAACATGAAAATGTTATTCAACATCAAAACCTTATTTCTGTAAGTGCACTCTTTTAATTAACTTTGCTTTTGAAAATATTAATGTTTTTGTACAGGTGGATTGGCGTTCGATTGGATGTCGTAGGAAACCTATTCATTGTGTTTGCAGCGCTATTTGGTTTGTTGTACAAAGACAGCTTAGACGCAGGAACAATTGCTCTCATAGTTAACTACGCTTTCTCGGTAAATAAGCCTTATATAATTCCGAATTTTAAATTAATTCACCTGAATTATATTAGGTAAGTTTGACTTTTATGTGGTTGGTCGAAAATGCTGGACAATTAGAAAGCAACATTGTTTCCGTTGAAAGGTTAAACGAGTACTTTTCTCTACCATCAGAGGTAAAAAAAATCAATTTTAACTTCCTTTAATCTACATACTCAAAGTTCAATTATTTTCAGGCTTCATGGGAAAGTAAAGACGAGACGGTAGAATGGGAATGGCCTCAAAATGGAGAAATCACATTTAGTGATTATAGTACAAAATACAGAAGTGAACTAGCTCCCGTACTAAAACATCTAAATTTCACTATAAATGCGGGAGAAAAAGTAAAACTAAATCATAACTTAACAAATATATTTATAAAAATAAAAATATTATTTATTGATCGGTACAGATTGGTTTGATCGGAAGAACCGGTGCTGGAAAGTCTTCCGTGGCATTGGCTCTATTTCGAATGATGGAGGCTACCGAAGGGAAAGTGGTCATCGACGGGGTTACGATTGGAAAAATTGGATTACACGATTTAAGGTCCCGATTAACTATCATTCCACAGGTAATAAACTAATAACTAACCTACATTGTTTTCAATTAAGTAAATTCTTTGCGGCATTATCTAATCTAGTGTTCAATGAATAATGTTAAATCAATTTACAATAGGATCCAGTGCTTTTCTCTGGGCTACTCAGGTTCAACTTGGATCCATACAACCAATACAGCGATGACCAACTGTGGAAAGCCCTTGAATTAGCCCACTTAAAGGATTTCGTGGCTTCGAAGTCTGGAGGTCTAAATCAAGAAATAGCCGAAGGAGGATCTAATCTCAGGTACTATTTCAAACGTCAACATAATGTATTTCTTCTCTGACTAATTAAAGAAACCATTTCAGTGTTGGCCAAAAGCAGTTATTATGCTTAGCCAGGGCTCTCCTTAAAAAGACAAAGATCTTGATCTTGGACGAAGCAACAGCGGCTGTGGATTCGCAAACAGACGCTCTGATACAATCTACTATTCGAAGTGAATTTAGTGACTGTACTGTTCTCACAATCGCTCATCGATTGAACACCATCATGGATTGCAATAGGTCAGATACTATTAAAAGCTTTTCAATTGAAATTATTTTAAAATTGAAATTTAATTTTTTGCAGATTAATTGTTTTTAACGAAGGCAAAGTCAAAGCTTTCGACAAACCCGAAAAACTAATGGAGCTGATTAGATCATCTTTAGATGAAGACACGAATAAAAAAGTAAAATAGAGAGGTTCGAATTCCTAACTTCTCACTACTATAGATTTTTAGGCCAATAAATTAATAAAATTATTTACTAGTACATGTAATGTTATACTGTTTAATAACATTATTAAACAATATAGTACCAGTACTGTAACTTAAGTGTTGGTATACGTTATTCACATATTTTTGATACCTGAATCATAATTTTTTTATATTTTGAAACTTAGTACACTATTTGAAAATAAAACAAAAATTTAAAAACTTAATTTGAAATACCAGTTGTTATTTTACTCGTACTTAATTCTCCGCATTAAACCAAAAACATCGAAAGTTAAAAAATTCTACTGGCCCAATACTTCATGGATCATGAAACGCATCAAAAATGCGCAGGTGAAACTTTAATTTATCTCACATAATATCCTTACTATACAGAAGCATAGGCTATCATTAATTTTACGTTTTGCAAATACTGTAGAATAAAATTACTTTTTTTTACTTCTGTAATAGTGATCACTAGCATCACGATAGCTTTATCCTTAAATATGGCGCAAATTATTTTGCTTTTATTTTTACGGCGAATATATCCTGGATTATTTTGCTCTCAACTGTCCTCATAATAATGCCAGATTGTAGTCAGTTGCCGTGGAAACAATGATAAACAAACCAAATTAAGAAAAGCTTAAACTACAGTATATTAGGCGTGCCGTCGGTGCCGATGAAAATTCACATCATGAATTACGGAATTATGCTGTTGACTTAACATTACGCAAGCAAGCGCTGTATACAGACAGCTAAAAAAAATTGAGGAAGCCTTTGATCACTCCAGCATCCAGGAAGGCATGCCGTTAAGGCGGCAAATGATTTATAAATTGAGTTACCGGCACCTTTTTTAATAGTACCGTAACTAAGTCTGCAGAGCTTAGTGGGTGTGTGTGTTGCAAGATGTTAAATTCCTTCCTGTATGAATTTTAAGAAAAGTTATTGCGGACAAATGCGAGAAATGTCAAATCAAATCTAACGTTATTAAGTCTATGCATTAGGAGTTACATCTCAAAGACTGAAACAGTAAATACGTAAAACTTTACTACGCAACTTCTCTATGGAAATGAATTTTATTAGACCTGCTTTATGGAAGGGTGGGATATTGATCTCATATTGAATTTGTTTATCATCTTATGCCGTGATCTCGGACTTTCAAATGTAGCGGCGTTTACACTATTTTTAAGTAACCTTTTGGCTAATTAAAAAACCGCAATTGATTCATTTTTTGTTTTACTATTGATTGGCTAGAGCTTTTGCTAAACCTTAGTCATTTAACTGTAAAAGCCTATTCTGTATTTCGCTTTTTCGTTCTTCGTTATGGGGCGTAACGAGGTCTAACTTTACAGAATAATTTATAACCATTAATTTCGTACAATATTTATACACGTAGTCTAATGATATTAACTAAATACGTAAAACAATTACTTGCAATTAATAATCCAAAAATAACTGAGAAAAATAATCACAAAATCTTGTTAAAATTAATTGAATAATACGCTTTAACAATAATTATTCTAAAATTACCCTATTTTTTAATTTTTCTTATAAATATCAAGGTAATTGCCAAAGGCACCAGTTCTCAACTTATTTATTAAAATTGGAGGGAGGGGGGGGGG
>JAQGAZ010002439.1:0-17813 GCA_034692225.1 Polydesmus complanatus
TTTTTTTAACACTTTTGATATAACGTATTTTTCGATGAAGAGAAAGGAGGGGATTTGATTGGAGGTGGAATACAAGTTCAACAGTTTATGACAGCGAGTGGGAAACCGGAAATATTTGTTAGCCTACCTAGAAAAAAAAAATTGTTACGCGTTTTTTTTAATGATTTTTTTTTTGGTTAAAATGTCTTTAAAAAAATAAATTTAATTGGCTTTTATCTACCTAAGCGTTACGATTAGTTTATACGTACCGATATTCGCACAAGCATAGGAAAAAATATAGGATGAAGGTCAACAAAAAAAAATGTACAGTAGATTTATTCGGAAAACCGTTCTTTTTATTTGATTGATATGTTAGATTCTATTTTTGAGGGTTTCGGCTTTCGTTTTAGCTTAGTTTTAGCGGTCTTTAACTTGACCCTTCTTATCCCATTTACATCGGTTTAAATGGGTATGTTTACTTTTTTTTTTTTTGGAGAGTCAAAAATCTTATTTTACTTGGAAAGGGGAAGATAAGTTGGAACAGACGTGTATAACTAAATCGCATTTTCGAGTGCACTTTAACTAATTTTTTTTTTTTTTAAAAAAAAGTGTCATTTTATAAGTGAGTAATTCTTTAAAATAAAAATTGGTCATTTTTATCGTTTTTTAAAATAAACATGAAATCTTAGCACATGTAGTTAAAAGTACCATATTAATTATTTTTAACTTGCATTAACAATTTCGGATATTACGAGTATTTTTCCTGATATTTTTTTATATTTTTGGGCGCAGTGTTACGGTTAAAATAATAAATGAAAAAAAATCGTAAACCGTTTGGATGCCAGTAATTGTAACTAAAGTCTAACTTTATTAACTTCAGGAAAAAATGATATTATAATATTTAAAGCTTAAGTTCGAACTGAATGTACAGTTTAGACTATGATATGACCCATCTAATTAGAAAAAATGATGAAAGAAAAGATTTTGGAAACTTTTTATTGTACTATAGTCCGTTAGCTTATTGTCGCAGTCATGCAAAATCTATTGTTTGTTTTTTTTATTATGAGGTTTTAAGTGAACTTTTTCATTTTATAAATTTTTTTTAAAAAAAAAAGATAAAAAAAAAAGTATTATTTTGCATAATGGAAAAGTGTTTTTGTGTTGAAAATCAAAGATTAAACATAGAATTGAACATAATAAAAGTCGTCTAGATAATGCATAATATCAACACTCGCATGACCACACGAAACAATTGAGGTTTGGTTGGAAATTCAGTACAAGAACACGTATATCCGGGTCATAGCCCTTTTACACTTAACTTGTCGCACCCTTCGGATTTTTCAATGATTTCTGCTTCAGTTTCCGGTTGATCCACCTCCTCCGTAATAATAAAATAGTTGCTGCTGCTTTTATTTGGAAAGTTTTAATTTTTACAACTATAGATGAAGGCCATTTAAATGGATAAACGGAAATAGATACGAGCGCTTCAAAAATAAAAAAGAGAAAAAGATAAGGTACCTTGAATCCGCTAATCAACTTTTTGACTTCCGGTCGAAACAAATGTTTTTTTTTTTTTTTGAAAATGTTTCAGACATTTAATTACTCGCAGAAACTAATGATCATTTGTAATGTAAATACGTGACGCTTATCTATTTTTAATTTCTTTGCACGAATAAATTGAACACTAACTCATTACTTTTTTTTAAATGGGTTTTTATTTTCAATGCGACACGGATTAATAATTGTCATCGATAAGATGAGTTTTACAGTTTAAAAAAATGTATAGTGCATTTATTTTGTATTTATTTATTATGTATGACTTAATTTTTCTCCTTCTTCTTTATTAAAATTTAATCTTTTCCATGTCCTAATTTATTAATTAAAGCTCATGAATAGGCCATTTTAATACATAGAAATTTGTTGAGTAGTTAAATTTTAATTTTTTTTTTGTTGAAGTTTACGATTATGTTTTTTCATGAATTAGGTTAATGGAGTAATTAAATATTTCTGTTAATTGACTTACAGAATAAGTATCTTCATAAAATATCTGAAGGTAGATTGAAATTAACAAGTTAATTGTAAATGATTGAATAATGAACAAGGTTAAAAAATATACGTACTGTATATTTTTTTTTCTTTACCTAAATCGTGTTTTAAAAGAATTATTATTATGCAAGTTTTCAAATTTCCTTTTTGGAAGCAGCTTTGATCGCAGTTACTGACCTAACATTAATATTAAATTTGTTTTCTCACAAATTTGTCCTTTTTTGGTGTGAAGTTTAAAAAAAAAACATGTAAGAAAGTTTGAATGGAAAAGTTTTTATTTTCGCCAATCGTGTTTGTTTGGTCAGATAAATTTATTAGATGTCTATAAAGTATGAGGAAAATGTAAAAGATTTCTCTCTCCCTCGTTCGAACCATGTTTACTTTTGAAAGAAAGCTGGCTGCAGCTGCGCAAGTCGAGCAATTTGAAAAGAAATTAAGCTTAAATGTCGCACTTGGGCGTCTGGTTTCTCTCTTCTACTCCAAAACTTGCATTACCCACTCCAAACCTGCAACGCGTATTATGTCACTAAAACCGCAACCTTCACTCGCAATATAGTTATTAATGTCGCATTTTTGCATTTTTGGCTCACTTTTTTGTGGGCATTAATCTTTTATTGGTCATTTTACAAGTGCATTCCTAAAACGTAAACAAACTCATCGACCATACCGGTTCTGTCCATATCGTAAAATAAATGCGCAAAGAGCGTTCAAATGATTTTTTGACTCTTCGCCAACTTCCAATAGTTGTCCGTGAAATGAGAAACGATGTGACAGTTACTGTAGGTATGTGTAACGTTCATTACAATTTTTCATCGTGACTAATGAAGGAGGTTATCAATTATTCAGCAATAGTAAATGCTGCGTTTCGTTAACGTGAACGCGTAAATCGCCGTTGTAAACGTTATTGAAAGTCCCCGTGCTTTTAAATTTGCCATGTTTACCTAGTACGTGCTCAAAAGCCTAGTTAAAAAGAGCAAAGTTACTGTACAGTAGTAATAAAATAATGTTCTTTAGCAAAATAAACATTTGTGTCCCCGGGCAATATACAGCGCTCAAAATGCCCCATTAACAAATAATTATGACAGTAATCTTAATTTGATTTCTATATTTTATTTAGTTATATACGGCAGCATAATCTCAAGACTTTTTTTTTTATTTATAAAGTTAAAAAAATGATAATAAAGAGCTTTTTTTGTTTTAGCAAACCATTGCTAATTTACCGTATTAGCTTTTTAATCAGCTGTGCACGCGCGCGGATAGAGATCCTATGTAATTATACGAGTAAATGGGTCAAGAGTTGTTGGTGTACCGAATGGAAATTTAGGTGCAATCAAGTGACCGGTAGAGTATTTTAAAGCACGAAAATAGATTAAGTCGGGATTTGTTTTTTTTTTTTTTTTAAAAAAAAAAAAGGTCATTCGACGTTTTAAATTGTACTTGATTCGAGTTTAAAAACTTTCTGCTTTTTGATATGTAAAAAAAAAGTGCGCAGGATTAAACGGGGGAAAGTATTATAGAAGAATTTTGTTTCGATGACTATATTAGGGTTGTTTATTGAAGCAGAAATTATATGTCAAGGTATGTTTTTTTTTTCTTTTCTTAATCCATCCAAATGTACCGGATAGTTCGAATTTATTGTAAAACGATCGGATTACATCGATGCGACCTCGTTAGTAACGTAATCGATGTTTATCTCTCTCACAAAAATCGGTAAAAGAAAAATAATAAAAAGGAATAGCCAAAATCTTGTGTTTCGAAATAATAGAGAAACCAGTTCTAATTTTATTCGTGTTTTTTTTTTCTTTCAAAAAATAAAAATTAAATTAAATTAAAAAATTGGGAATAATAGTTTGAATTGTTGAAGATAGAGATAATAAAGCTTGACGATGATTAAAAGAGATGATTGCGAAGATGCATCATCTAAGAAAATTTTATTTTTTCGTAAACAGTTAGGAAAAAAGAGAAATTGAGGGAATGAGAGAGAGAGAGAGAGAGAGAATGCAGAAAAATTGAAAGAAAATCGAATGTGCAAGTTGTGAAAAGTTGAGCAAATTGATAGCGTGAGAGCGTCTATAATGAGCCGAGTTATTCATCGATGTGAATTGAATGGTATTTGCCAGGCGATTGTAGCGTGAATATGAAAGAAATGGATCAAAATCTTTCGCACTAATCTCACGCATTTTGGTTCTGCCGATACACTTGTATAATACTTGGCTAATTTTCGAAATTTTAAGCTTTTCTTTCTATTCTTTCGTTTTTTTTCTTTCTTTATTTGATAATAACAGCAAATAATGTGTTGACGTGCAACTATGTAATAGCGTTACAATACCCGATGCGCGAGCATCTTTTCACATTTGTTCAAGAGTCAAGTGGAATTCGATTGATGCACCTGTAAATAAAATATTAAAAAAAAAAAAAAAAGAAAGGTGAAAGGCCTCGTGGCATGTGTGTAAACACATTTTGATGACATATATTAAACATAACGGAAGGGCGTTTACGTGTTGGACCGAGTACGGCGACGAGAAACGGGTGACAAAATTATTTTTTTTTTGTAAAAACTACTTTGCAGGTAATTGAACGGTTTGTTTTCAATGACTCAATCAATGTACATGTATTGTTTTTTTTTTAATTAAAAAAAATTATATAGGCTACATTGCTCATTCAGCTTTTGCTGATAACAATTCTTTAATTATTGTTATTTTATTTTAGTTTTTTTTTTTATCATTTTTGCGATAAGCAAATATGAATGAAATGAAAGATTTTTATGACAAACACGTTTAAACATTATTATTTTTATTTTTAACGCAATACTTTTCAAAATCATGTTTAAAAGGCCGTTTAACTTGTTTCATAGGTGAAATTTCGTCGAACTTACGGTACTTAAATTTTTCCATTATATATTTTTTTAGTGCGCATAATGAATACAGTAATAAAAGTTCTTTTTTTTATTTTATTATTTTTTTTGAATGTTTGTTTAATAGTTTCGTCGACGGTTCGGCGAAACTTCACGCGCGAAAACAATTAAACGACTTTATTGAATGCTTTTACTAATAAGTTACGGTATAAAGATTTTTTTAAAAAAATACTTCAAATCCACTTATTACTTTTACAGTATTTTATTGATTCATTATACGTGTAATTGGAAAGGAAAGAAATGATCTGAAACGGTTTTTATGGATATGTGAAAAGTTTGCTCATAACCGTAATGAAGTTAATATGACTCACTCTTACTGAAATGTAGGTTTATTAATTTTTTTTTTTTAACTTTAATTTATTAAGAATACTGGCTAATTGCTTTAAATGTATACTAACTTAATTGAATTAGTTGAAAGGTTTTTTTTTTAAAGATTAATTAACTTTAACTAATAAAATATAAAAGAAAATGGGTCATAAAAAAAATAATTAAAGAGTTGATAATAAATCGTAGCTTATGACTTAATTGTAATAATAATAGCAATAAAATACGTTCATTAAAGGATAAAATTTCCTGGTTGGTAATTGATTGGTACATTTTGAAAAATTGAAGTACTGTACTGAACTAATAATTATTTACTATTATATACATGTACACTCTCTACTTTATTTATTATATATTTTATTTGACTCGCCATTAAAAGTCAGATTGTTCTCGGTTTGGTCAATATTATTCGTTAGAGACTGTACAATATTACTTTGTTTTTTTTTTTTTTTTGAACAAGGCCGTTGGAAATGTATTTTCAGTTTACTTAATTTTTTTTAAAATCTGAAATTATGTTTTGTTGATCATATAAAATCGACCTTGATTAAGGCAATTTTTATTAGAGCTTAAATCTTCATTTAGACCTGTTTATCTTAGCCAACAACTACCAAGGTTGTATGGGTCACGGATAATACTTGTTAAGTTTAAATTTTGTATATATTTTTAATTTTGATAACGTTATAGTTTGCTCTAGCTTTTAATTATCAATTTTTTTTTTTTTTATAGTTTTAGATTTATTGATTAGATTTTTATTATTATTTAAAGCATATTTTTGGCGCTTTATTTATAATTATGAGTTTATGCGAAGTATTTTTTATGAATATTTTTTTACGTTACATGTAGGCTACTTTAAACATTTTTCTTTCTTTCTTTTTATTTTGCGGTGAGACAAATGAAATAAATAGCCATGTGTACTTGTTTTTTGACCTCGTTAGGTGAATATTGTTAAGCGCAACTATTTATTTTTGCAGATAGTAAATAACGTACAAAACCGTTTTTAATTTCAAGATTATAACTGCAAATTAGAAACTGCGCGCGTCCTAAAAATGTCAGCAGTGAAAGAAAGTTCAACCCTGAATTCATTTCAGTTTGAAAGTTTTGATCTCAAGTCTTTTGAATTAAACTTGTCTTCAATCAAAAAGTATCTTGCGTATTATTATACTATTTACCATTCTTTGTAACGGATGATAAATGTGTTGGCCGTTGCTATACTGGCTGGTACCAATTCACTCTTGCTTCCATCAATGGTACTTCTACTTTATCAGCTTTAAGTTTGAAGTTAATTTTACTTTCTACTTGAATTTAAAGCTATCGGGCTGAGTTACCAGTATACAAAAAAGATTATGACAGTTGATTTATTTTCTAAACAAATTCCAAATTAATTTGCATTTTAATTTTGTTTTTTGTTTGTTTAATCTATACAGTAATGGGAGTTTTAGAATTTACTTTTGAATATACCGTACCAGTAGTTAACTTTTATAATTGAGCAAAAATTTATTATGCAGTTAGCGATTATTTAAAGTTCCAGCATATTCATTTGCATTTGAAAATTTAAAATGTATACATGTACGTGTGGGCTAATAAAGTTTTACTCAATAATTTAAAGATAATTAAGAATCTGTTTGTTTTTTTTTTAAAAAAAAATTTCCTTACAAATTTAATTCGTTAGCATGTGGGATGGGTCTACCGTTATTGAATAAATTTGTAAATTTTAAGTTTGCGTAATTGTACAATTATTTTTATCATCTATTTGTGCAAATCAAGTCATTTGAATAAGAATTATGTTTTATTTTGCTTTACCAACAATGATATTGACATACATTAGTTTTACCCACTAAGTTTACGTACACAAGCAGATTATGCAATATAATATTCTTAGGATTATTATTATTTTTTTTTATTGCTTTGAAGATGGGTGTTGAAAAGAACGCCCTGACAAAGGTGGAGACTGAAATGCACACCTAAAGTAAACAGTATGTCATAGGTATAACGTTCGTAAAAGAAAATTCAGATTAGCATCTGCCGCAAAGCGATAAAAATACTAAAGGTGATCGGAGTTCAAGAACATCTTTACTTAATAATAGGAACATGTCGTCAAACAAAATGCACTGGAACTGCGAAGGAATTTATTGTAGTTATGTAGGAAGAACATCTATCAAACCAAGCAATTAATTTTGTTAAAGGATTATTTTTCTTTTGTGACGTTCAGTTTTTAACCAGATATTGTGTGAAATTTTAATAATATACAAGATTGGCGAGGGTTGTGGAGAAAACCGAAAATGATTAACTTGTTTAATTTGGAGAAGAGAGTGGTGGCGACGCTTTATTTGAATGTTTATACGTTTGAATGGAACACGCTGGGCGTCGTTCTTGTTGTCATCCACGATTTGTATCTTTCACAATGACTCGTGTTTATGTATTACATTTTCTCCGTGTTGCGATGCGAAGAATAACTCATGTTCACTTGTATTAACATTGTATTCAAATGTTCGGTATGACACGCGAATATTTGTTTGATTTTAAATGGAATATTTTTATCAAGATGAATGTGTATTGTGCAATTGAAAGGAGATTTTCAAAAACAGCTTGACATTTTCAACAATGAAATTTAGCTCGTTTATAAATTTATATAAAATAAGAGAAGTTTAAGGGTGGCTTTTAGGTGCGTTGGGGGTCAATTTGAACTTTTGGAGACCGAAAAGTTTGGCCAACATTGACCACTTAATTTTTCAAATATTTTGACTCAAATATTAAGAAGTCATTACTAGATTTACTAGAGTAATTTAAAAAAAATTTTATTAAGATTTTTAAGAAGCTAAATTTCGGAAATTATTCCAAGAAATATTTAATTTTTTATTAAGAGTATGGGAGCACTATGTGTGTTGGTAGCTTTCTACAAATCTAAATACTGTACTGGTTTATAATAAAATATACTGTACGACGGTTAAATGTTTAAGAATATCAGAGAGTATGGCATTGCTTGAGCGGTTTTACAAATGAAAGTTTTGTATTTTACTATGCGAATAAAGCTATACTGGTACAAATTCAATTTTTCGAAATGTCTGAGTTGGTAGGTTTGTGCATAACACCGTCCAATTGTTGACGATTGATGCTTTATCGATTTATTTATTTTTTTAAAAAAATTTAATTGGTATTTCGATTAACTGAATAGTTTACTGGTGTAATTGCACTGCATTGTAATTTTTTATGAGAAATGTTAACGTTTAGCCATTTTTATGTTAATATTTTTTTAAAAAACAAACTAAAGTTGACATTTTTAAGTAGAAAATAATATTTTGACCTGATAGATTAAATTGCGACCGTCTCTTTAAATTGTTGCGTGTGAATTTCTACAAGGAAGTAAATTTTGAGAATTTGTTTTTAAAGCTACATCTTATGACTAAAATTATATAACTGCTTTTACTGCGTTTGACCTCTTATGCAGACTTGTAAATTTGTTCATTTATATTCAAACGACAGCTGAATTTTATAAGAGCTTTATAATTATACCGTATAATTATTAGTTAAAAATTCTGATTATTATTGCGGCTCTTTAAAGTTAATGGAGAAAATTGTCGTTCACCTAAGGATTTTTAGACCAATTAGCTGGAAAGAACACAAATACCTAATTGCAGTTTGTTATTGAACTAATTAAGCACATTTTACAACACGAGTGTTGGCTACTTTTAGCATAAGCTTTAGTTAAACTATACTATAATCTGCTCACAGGAGTTGTTGTTGAGATTTGATTCAAACGTTTTAAGTATAACGAGAAGTACTTTTGAATTTATGAGCAATTTGCATGTGAAACACGAGTCATTAGTTGTTCAAAGCGTGAAATTAGTTCGGCTTTGCAAGGGTCGCAAGTGAGACAAAACTGAACGAAGAAGAAGAAGAAGAAAAAAAAAAAAAAGATTTATAAATCGTTTGACCTGAATAGATGGACTGAGAAAATGCGAGGTCGGGGGTTAGTCTTTTATGTCTACAAGTCTGTTCTCTCTGCACAACAACAACTTGAACTTAGAGTCGTCTGTCTACTTCTAATGATGGCGATAGATAACGTTTAGTCTACAGTTTTATTGTGGGGGGGAGGGGGGGAGAGAAATCAACGGTAGATGCATGAAAATTACGATGAAATTGATGGCATAAACTTTTAACATTTCTTTTATCTCCACTTTTTTTCGTTAAATCAAAATGTTATTAGCTTTTATTGCGTTTTACAATATGGCTTTGTACGTGACAAATGTGGTTATATATTCGATTTAAAATCTATAAAGATTTTTTATTTATTTAATTTTGTTATTAAATAAATACATTTTTATTTTTCAAATATATTTGTTGGATTCAGAAATAATAATTTAGACAGTTATAAGAATACAAACAGCAATTTTTCAAGTGCGAAAATCAAGTTAGAATACAAAGCGTAATTTTTAAAAATTAGTATTTTTTTTTTTTTGGTGCGAATGATGTAGTTAGTTCGGAAGTCACTCAGCTGAGACATTATCTCAAGGAAGACAGTTCCGTGAGTTTGTGAATTAAAATTCAACACGTGGTTGATCTTATAAAATTAATGCTTTTTAAGCCAATAATGCGGAAAGTTTACTTCTTAATATTGAGAATTTTTATTTTTTATCACAATATTTCTAACATGAAAATCTTATACGAATATCATGCCAGGAAAGTAAATTTTAATATTTGTTACTAGATTAACTACTGTACCGGTAATTGAAATTTTTCTCGCTTTTAACGGATGCCATAAATTACGTTTTAAAATGAAGTTGAAAAAAATTTAAATTTTAATAAGGAAATTATATTTAGCTAGCCATTCAATACATAATTGTACTGTGCAATACGTTTCTTTTAAATAAAAGTTAACTTTTAGTGAACTATTATTTGTAAATTTAAATTTGCATTGAAACAAAATGAATTTTAAAAATATGCACCCCTCGTAATAATGTAGTGCACATATATATATTTTTTTAAAAATACAATAACATTACATTATTCATCTGTTGATGTTCGCCGACCGAGAAGAAAGTATTTTGTCTCTCTGATTGTGTCTGCGAATCTCTTTTGTTGATTTATTCGCTAAATTGCATATGTTTTTCTTTTTCTTCTTCTATTGTTTTGCCTATTATAGATTTATTTGAGGAATGTCAAATAATATCTGTGTACGTACTGTATGTACACCGAACAACATTTAATTTGCTGGCTCAGGTGGTGGTCTATTATAGTGTACGTATTTTGCCAGCTATTAGTGGACATCTGAAGAAACTTGTTAATTTTTTTTTTTTCTTCCGTAAATTACTATTGCTAATACTTGACTCTTTAAACGTGATTATTAGCTATTTAACTTAAATAAGTGCCGTCAATGTAAATATAATTCCACCAGTGATGAAATTCGGGGGGGGGGGGGGGGTTTATCGAAATCATCAAGTACCGTATATGATGAAAAAAGTAGATAAGCTTAATTGAAAGAAAAAACGGGCTATTTGTTGTGGTTCTAAATGGTGTCATTGCTCTACCGTGTTTATTTATCGTGCACACTTTTTTTTTTATATGACGCATAATCGTTTTATACGCGGAATCAGCCTTATCTATTTTCACTTTTCTTTGATTTTTTTTTTCTTGACTGAATATAATAGAAAAAAATATTTGCCTTGAATATTTTCTAAACACGAATTTATTTGCGGGTTTTCAACGTGCGTTTTCCTCTAATGTTTTTGTGGTTGAAAACATAACGTATTATTTATAGCAAGCAGGAAAAAAAGATGGGCTTATTATTTTAAAAATTTGATCATTTTTGGTTGAAATACCGGTACATGGTTTTCAATTTAACCAAATTTTATTTTTACGTTTCATAAGTGGAGGAATAAATTCTTAGTACCATTAAATGGAATAATTTATTTTAAAAGTAAAAATAATAATACTGTATATTGACGAAAATTTCTAAATTATTACATTTTTCTTAAAATTTCAGGATTAAAATTGAAATGCATATTACAGTATTTATAATAAAAAATGCAAAATACCGTATTAGTAATAATTTTGACATTCTGAAAGCGTACTTTTCTGTAGAATGGTATGCTGCATTTTACGGCAAATACTTAATACTGTACATTTAATAATATCATTAAAGTGTACTATTTTAAACTTAAAATTACTAAAGTGTATGAGCAATACTTTTAACAAATAATTTTTTAAGAAAACTTATATTTTATTATGTTTTTAAGATGGAAAGTTTTTTTGTTTTTTGTTTTTTTTTTTTTTAAAAAAAAAGGTTTTTCTTTTACGCTTAATCAAGATTATTTTGGAAACGTTGGTAGCCGTCCAAAATTATCCCGATACGGACTGTTAAGAGAATATTTCTTTGGTCGAGCGGATGAGTCGTTATTCGGTGGGCCATGATTAAAATTGACTTGGCTTTTTAAGTAGCGCAATGGGGATTGCTCGATATACTGTAGTGCAAACAGGGCGATGGGAGGCGTATTCTCCGAGGTTATAAATAGTCGAAGAAAATGGGCAATGCCATCGTCGAGATTAAAAATAAAATGGTGAACTGTGTTGCTTAGTGTTAGTTAAGAAAGTTACTTAAGTTATCTACTAAATAGATATTTGGTTAAAAACATGGCTGATATTGTAACACCAATAACCAAAAACTGCTTTGACTACACTTAGATATGCATTCCCTGGCAAACGAACAAAATTAAAATAGTTGAAAGAAGTAGGAAACCCATCTTTCACATTTTTAATGCGGTGTACAATTCTCTAGTTTTCTTCTGGTGTCAAAAGTCATTGTAACTTTTGATGGAAAAAAATATATATTTAAATGGTGCTAAAAGATTTTTAAAATACAAAAAGTTGCATGCATATACTATAATTTATGGTTAATATAATCTTTTTTGTGATTTAAAATTTTTTGGCAATAGTATTTTAAAAACATCATATTTATTTTAAGACTTTTTGCAACAAGTTGTTTTTTTTAAAAAAAATGATTACGCAGTGGTAAAGTTTATCTATTAAGCGTTTAACGACCGGCTTTTTATTAATAATAATAATCCAAACATTTTTCAATTTGATTTTCTTTTGCTTTAATGAACAGTATGTTTATTAAGGTAAAAAAAAAAAAATACTGAAAGGATTTTGTTCACTTAGTTTGAGCGATACGGAAGCGTAGAATTTCGGATGTGAGAAACTAAACACATTAAGTTATTTGGATAGCTGTCGACTTACGATATATACTTCCGAATTCTGGATGCGAAGGTTTAGGCATGACCTGAATTTCTATTATTGTTTAGAAAGTACAAGTACAGCTTTTTGGCTTTCTTTTTTTTTGTTTCTTTTTCTTCTTCTTCTGTTTAATAGGCCGAGTTTTGAGTTACCGTGAGTTATTACTGTTGTGTATGAAACGTGGAAGCGAAAGAAATATCTTTACACTATTTTAGAAGCTAAAATAGCTGCAAATCCTAGATTTGTTTGTTATTTGCTTGAAATTTTTTTCTCCCTTCCAGAAGTATTAATATTAGAGAAATTCTATTTTTGTTTAGCCAAGTCTGTTATAGAATTTATTTTTATGCTGTTATTAGAAATAATGATCGTAAATTGGTTGTTGATCAATGTTTTTTAATGTTCACGCTCGTTTAACAATTTTAACAACTCATCGTGATCTATTATAACCAATCTAATTGGCGATCATTATTTCTCAGCATTTAATTTTTTTTTTTTTGGAGCAGCTAAGTTTTATTTATAACAAGGTAGTCTATACATTTATAGCAATTAACATTTCAAAGGGTTTCTTTTATTTATTTAATATTAATACATTTTTTGGCAATTAATTTAACGGGTGGAAAAATAATATAAATTACGGGACCACTATTTTTTTAATTTAAATTTTTTTTCTTCATTGGTTGAATACCGAATTATGCAAAAGCATTTTCATGTCATCGACTTTCCTAAACAAGTTTCAAATACAATGCGAGGATTAGTAATTGCAGATTTTTTTTTTTGATTTAGTACGAATGAAAGTTACGTGTTTACATTTGCTTATTATAGCGCATCATCTTTCAAGCCTAACGTGTTCTTTTTGTTTATTTTTCTTTCTAGTTTTGTTGATGTCTTGGGCCAGTGACACTGTTGCGTCAGGATGGAGTACCGAAGTAGCAGATCGAATGGAGCTGAAATTTTTAATTTTGACAATGGTTTTGGGATTCATACGACTCGCAATACCAACTCACAACAACATCCAAATTTTCGTTCGGTATCGGTTGGACGTTTCTCGTCGAGGGAAAATTCTCCAGCCGCCGGTGTCAAATCATCCCCCGAGAATTCGTCCTTAAACATCGAATCCGGTCAAACGGCGAAGGAGAAACCGCGTCGACGTTTTCTTTTATTTCAAAGAAAAAATAAATCAAACAAAGAGCAGCAGGGTCCCACGTTGGGCTCCGACGACGACGAATCCGACAGTTCTTCCTCCTTGTCTTCCTCTTCGAATACTAATAAACCCATTAATAACAATTACTTGTCAAATTCTCAAAATCGGAACAATTTATTTTCCACGTTATCGAGAAAATGCTCGCAAAAATTTCGAAATTTTACTTCAGACGCGAGCAAACAAGATAAGGTGCGAAACGAAAGTAACAGTCACAAAAGCGAGTCTCAAAATGGCAATCACGGCACTTGGAACGAAGATACAGTAGCTAATCACACTTCTCTTTCAATCAGCTCGAATAATGTGAAACGTCAACCCAAACCAGATGGCCATTACGGTAAATTTGACTTATTTTCATCGTGTAGAAAAGTTCCCGGAAGCCCGCGAGAATCTCTGGATAGTATCAGCCGTCGAGTACGAAAAGATGCGCTAAAAGCGCGCGTGGAAGCTCAGAGAGAGCAACAGTACCGGGATAGCTCTTCCGATGATGAGGAACAATTCACCGAACGCGAGGCGTTTATGCGACGCTATCACAGTGACGAGTCGCTTCATCAACGATGGTTGGGGGATCGGCAAGCCAAGGCCAATCGAACGGAAAGGTACTATAGACGTAAATTGAAAGACGACGATTCGAGTTCAAAATTCGATAGCAATCCTACGTCGGGAAAAGAATTCGTAAGTAATCCCGCTTACGTTCGAAGAAATTTAACGATCGGTGGTGGAACTCAGTTTTCTACTAGTCCTTCTCCAAGTCCTCAACTTCGAGTTGATGCGTCACGAGGAGCTGCGCTGATAGGGGGTCAAACTCAACAACGTACTAATTACAGTAAATACGAAGAGATTACAAATCAATCGACACAATATTCGTCTTCCGGAAATCGCACGTCGCAAAGAAATCGAGAGAAGCTTATTGAAAACATTGTCGTTTACGGTTATCTACCGCTCAGAAAAGCTAATGTGATTGATGGACATCTTCCTCGAGCTCCTACGCCTCCTTTGAGATCGTCTACTTTTCCAGCTCAACCGCGTCCGCTGTCATTCAATTTGGAGGATATTAATATCGCTAATGGTGGTGGGCGTCAGGCTTGGGCCAACGGAAATAATTCTCCCGGACCAAATACTCTCGTGATGTCTTCCTCGGACGCTCCGGTCAACGGATCTGGCAGACCGCTGTCATTTACTTCTACGTCTCACGTTATTTACAATCACAACCCACCGAACACGCAACGACTTCCGCTCAACGGCGATCATGTCGGAACCTCAACAACCGACAGAAATGGGAGAGATAAAAATTCTCGTCACTCACTTTCTCCCGAAACTCCTCCGGCGTCGTATATGAGCGATTCTCAAATTTTAGGTCGTTCAAGATCTTCAAGAGCCAATCGTTACGAAGCGACGTGGAAAAAACAATCGCAACAGCTGGGGAGTAGTAATAAGAATTTTAATTCAGTTCCCAGACCTTGGAACAATTATGGAGTTCACGATGATAGTTTTTCAAGCGATATTCAATCTGGAAATAATAATAATAATAATGCTCGACCACCTCCTTCACCGTCAAAAATGTCCGAATCTTTTACTTACGGAAGCGGATCGAATGGCGCTTTAAGTCCTAAATATTCAAATCACTCGCAGGCAAAAGTAAACTCAAATTTTCGAAGTCAAAATCTACAATCGAATCGGAGAAGAGACAGCGCGAATAATGGCGATCTCGGTAGGTCCATGTTGGTCACTTCTCCACCACTGCCACCCACCAGAAAATACTATCGTCAGCAGCAATCACTTTCCAGTAATTTAGAATCGGTTGGTCATCGTTTGGGGAAATTGGTTAATGGTAGCAACGGCAACAAAAGTAAATCATCCGATAATCATCTGGAGGATGCTTTGCTGGAGTTGGAAAAGATTTATCACAGTATGAAAAATGAGGAGGAGGAAGTGGATGAACGATTGTCATGTAAAGGTCGACGAAACTCAACCTGCGAAGAATTACTATTGCATTCGAATTACAAGAAAAGTGAAGGCGTTAAAGGAGAAAGTGACGTTAATTTAGATGGTGTTGGATGTTACAATACGTTAGATGGACGACCACGTTCGGCGCAAGGGAATCGCAATAACTCACTGCCGAACAAAATAACCGACGATTTGGCTTACCGAAAAATTGCTCGTCAATCCGAATTCAATTCTCGTCCATCGTATATGGCGACGGGAAGCTATCTATTAAGGTCACCGGCTTTATCACCGTCGGTGTCGGCTGACGATGTTCGCACTTTTAAAAACACTTCCGCGTCTCATCCAACTACCGCTGCTGCTAACCACGAACCCGATACGATTTACGACGACTTGTCGTTTCGAAATTTACGCGACGCTAATCTACAAAAAGTCATCGATCCTCAACCTCCTTTTGGCATACCCATAGGACCCATAACCAACGCCGCCTCTTCCGATTACATGCACGCGCAAGTGCAGGATTTATCCCGACCGAAAATGAGAAGACGTTTTCGGCCGGACGTGGTGAAGGACGACTTAGCTTACAGAAATTTAAGAAAAGACGGCAATAACGATAAAAATGATGGTACGGCACCGCGTTTGAACTTCGATGAACTCGACAATATTTTGAGTGGCGAATTTCAACAGATGATCGATCCTAACCGCAAAAAGCATCGAGCGGCTAGATCGCTTTCGGCGAATCTGAGCCAAATTATTAGTCAAAATAAAATGTTAGGATCTTCGTCTACCTTAAAGACGAATAAATCGAGTGTTAGTCATTCGAACGGAGAGAAATCATGTAGCGTGACGGACCTTCGAAACGCCGACGATGTTAAATCCGATGCATTACATAAAAGTAAACAACTCCCACCTCTAATGAATATTAATAACAAGATAAAGGAAAATAATAACTTAAGCAGCTCAAGCACTGATACTCTTACGGATTTAGGTTCGACTCAACCGCCTCTCGTTCTTCCGGGACAAAATAATTACCCTCTTAACAACGAATCTGCTTTTAGACCGTTGTCAGCCAACAAAAATGATATTACGACATCTACCAACGATATATGGCAGGTGAGAGTTACAGTGGGTTCCGAACCCGTGGTAACTGATATTCGTTATTCCACTCAACAAGTCGTGGCCCCCGCTGAGAAAGGTCTGGGTCATCCTCTGGTTCGACCGATTCCTCTCAAATTAGACTCGGCTCGCGGACATCGTTTTGAAAACATGATCGATGATAAAATTAAAGGCTCGCCGATAGATGAAGTGAAATTAGATGAACTTCTTAATTCATTGGCTTTGGATACTATCCAATCTCCTCCGAAGGTGACTTGTAATGGTCAGCATCTGACCAACGGTTCAAATTTGATAAATGACAAAGTGAGTGATAATAAATCATCGGCGGGAACGTTTCCGGCACTCGTAACGGTGGATAGAAGCGGAGAAATGTCCGTCAAAATTCTTTTTCCACACTTAACGTCTGGCGTTAATGGAAACCACGAGATCGTTAATGAAGGTAAGCAATAATAATTACTCTTTATTAAATTTGACGAAGTCATTTAATTAATTAGGTTTGAGATTATAAAATAATTAAGTAGAATAAAGTGGGATATCGGGTATTATTAGCGTCGTAATCAATCAGCGCAATTAAGTTATGTTTTTCTCGGAAATTACGGTAGTTGAAATGCCATGTTTTGATTATTTTTTTTGGTAAACAAAATAGTTGCATAAAATTTGCCTATAATTTTAATAGAAGCTTTTTATTACCTAGTATTAAATAATTACATTTTATTTTGTCTGTATTTTATATTTTTTTAGATTAAATACTCCCGATAGATTGATACTCCCGAAAATTACATAAAAAAACAAGTTATAAACAGAGTTGCCTACCTTGTAAAATGCACAAACTTAATTAAGAGATTATGTGACGGGTATTCCAGGGTTAAAAAAGGTTTGCGCAGTACGGCCGAGGGTTTGCTATAAAAATGTTATAATCAGGGAACATATTATTATAGTTTTTGGAACTTTGATTCGATTGCAGTTGAAACTTTTAATGTGCTACCTAAATACTTTAGGGAAACTTTTACCGAATGTCTTGCGTGCAAAAAACATAATATTATTACTAGTCGCTGTCCTCAC
>JAQGAZ010002440.1:0-17812 GCA_034692225.1 Polydesmus complanatus
ATTCGTATTCCAAATACAAGCCCAATGTGCTTCTATTTGGTTTTGGTTTCCAAATAGAAGCCCATGTGCTTCTATTTAGGGGCAATGTGAGATGGCAAAAACACCCAAAACCAAATACAAGCCCATGCGCCTTTACTCGGAAAATCCCGGTACAGTGTAGTCAAGCAAAAGAAGACCATTCAATGGCTATTAAAAAAAAAAGTAATAAGGGCACAAGCTCAAAATAAGCTTACCGTACGTTTTCAATGGCTTTTTGTCTGTTTATTAAAATCCAAAATTCTATTCAAGTTTTTATTTCCTACATTACCGGTATGCTTTTTTTAAAATAAAAAAAAAATAGTAAAATACTGTTATTTAAATTTAGTTAGTCTTAAATCATCCAATCAATAACTACCGTAAATAATTTAACGAAATACATGTACCCTGTACATGTAACTCCCAACATTTAAAAATGAAAAGTAGAGCGAGAAAAGACGATTGGTTGAGAGCTACCTCAATCTCGGTTTCTCTTAAAAGCCCATTGTCCAAACGGCTTAAATATTTTTATGAATAAAAATGATTATTTATTAAGCCAATTTTTAACTAGCGCCATTAGAAAATACTGTAATAATTTTATAATGATGCTTTAAAAATTTCATATGTTCCCATTAAGTTAAAAATAAAGTTCAAATCGCAATGAATAATTATTACAGTATTATTTCGCTTTGAAATAACTACCACGTAGTCCGGTCTGCGTTTCAACGCCTAAAATAAGTCTTTTACAAATTTAATACAGTATTTCGTTCAAAATATTTTCTTTGAACGAAAATATTATTATTATTATTATCAACCAAAAACCAACATTAAGGTAAAAATAAAAAAAAAAAAAATTCTTTGCTACAATAAATAAACGCGTTTGATAATAATAACAATGTTCGCTTCGATAGTTCACCAGCAGAGAGAGAGAGAGTACTGTATCGAGCATTTCACTAGCTTGCATTTTTCTCCCCCCTAACTATTTCCTCTAATTTTCCGGTTTGATAATCTCCAAATCGCCCGCTTTTTTCTTTTCTACTTCTCCTTACAAGAGAAACAACTTTTCAAGAATTATTATCCAACTTTTTTCTCCTGTTCGCGGATTCTTTTCAACTAAAATAAATAAAACGAGAAAGAAAGAAAAAACAAAATGTTATACCGAGAAAAGGAAAACAATTTGAGATCTAATTAAACCGAGGTCGTCAAAATTTTTAAAACTACAAAAAAAAAAACAACAACAAACATTATTAATGATCACCGCAATAAAAGAACGAATTACTAGTATTTATTCAGATTGAAAACTTTCATGTGAGGCGTCCGATATACGTATGTTACGAAGTGGGCGAAACAGTTGTTCAAATTCACATTCGCTGCTCTTTTACACCATTACAACTTTATTCATTTCAATGGCAACCAATTTCAAAACGAAGATCAACGAAAATTTACCTTCGTAATAATTAAAATACTGTAGTAAAACAAAAAATTAAGTATGAAGTCGACCTGTTTAAAACCACCACCCCCCCCCCCCCCCTTATGCAACATTGTTTACTGCCGTGAGCATATGGGGAGGGGGATCAAATAAGAGGGGTGGGAAAGAGAGAGAGAGAGAGAGAGAGAGAGAAGAGGTGAAAGAAGGGGAAAATGAAAATAAAAAGCCAATGCCCTCTAATGACACTCGCCTATTTTTTTTTTTATATTCCAAAAACATTCTCTGTAAATATATTAACGCCAACCGCCAATAAAAAGGTTAATGTAAAAAAAGAAAAATATGCCGTATGCCAGTATGTTTGGCTAATTTTGTATCGTCGTCTTTAAAAGTATGAAAATATTTTAACATTTCGCCATCTTTCCAAAATGTAAAATAAAAAGCAAAATGTATAAAAATAGATCCGACGGTTGTGTTTTTTTTTTCTATTTATTTTCAAGCTCAGAGAAAGAAAAAAAAAAAAAAAACTCCCAGAATTTCAAATAGAATGACGTCAAAATAGATCTTTAAACCAGTTTCAACGTGTTTTTCTGCAACAATATTTTCACGTCATATTCTTATTAGCAGTTTCAAACCTTTTCGTGGCCTCACATCGAGCTTCCAAAATCGCCGAGCTTTTGGTCTACACGCCATTTTGCATGCAATTTATAACACAGTAATGTATATTTTTTTTTTAAAAAAAAAAATAAAAAAAAAATTAATCGTATAATAATAACTCAAAACGTTATAATGCCTACTTACAATCGTTCATATATCACTCGCTTTCTAAATTCTTTCATTTCGTATAAATCATTGTGTATACGCGTACTTCAAGAAGACGATCTTTGATAAAAAAAAAAAAAAAAAAACTCAAAAAAATATATTTGATTTTTTTAGGGGGGTTTAGAAATGCTCGTTAACCAGTCGTCCAAGTCAAAACTGGTTCTCATTTCCACTCAGCAGTCGAATGTCATTCAAATAAATAACTAAATTTCTCTCTCTCTCTCAATGGCTTCAAATTTACTCGTTAAATAATAATAATGATGACAAAATTACCTTCATAATAATTATTATTAACAAGCAAAAATACAAAAATAGTAAGAAAAAAAAATTGAATAGAAACTACATTTTTTTTTTTTTTTTTGAAAGAATGAACGAACCATTATTAAAAATACTACACCATCACATCACAACGATATACTACTCATCACCCCTCGCGAGTGGACGAGTTCATTCTCTTATCTCACAAACTACAAAATACTCGAGAATTCCTTTTCTGGTTCTTCAAAATAACAATATAAAATTTTTTTTTTCTAGTTATTCTTCTATAAAAAAAAAAAACTTAAATAAATGTCGAGTACAGTATTTTTTAACAAAAAAAAAAATTTTTGTTTAAAGCCATCTGTTTACTCAACTGTAGTTACGAAAAGATTTCACGAAAATATGCCGATTTTTATCGGATGATTCTAATTGAGACTACAGTATGTAGAGGAATTTGCTCACGTTTAAAGGTTAACCACTCGGAATGAAATCGACGATTTAACTATGCCTAACCTTCTTACACATCTCGTCGTCATCAAATCGAGCGAAAACCTTTAACCACTTTTCCAATCGGGTATTAGGTCAAAAGTCAAGCCTACATACAGTGTATACGATTAATCGCGCGCAACGTACTTGATAAAAATAATTATAATCTCACTCAATATAAATATCATCGAACACGCTAGTTTATCCTCGATTAAGATTTTGCAAGTTGAAAGTCCACGGGAGCAACGAAAAAAAAAAGTTAATAAATAATAAATAAAAAAAAAATACACACACAACAAAACACCTCGCAAAAACTCTTACAAAGTTATCAACATTGATCGATCGCACTTAAATAATCGTTCCATTAGCTTTCCAAACACGTAATCCCATTGCACAAACATAAAATACGAAAACAAAAAAAAAAAAGCTTATTTATAATAAAATAAAAACAAATTTTTTTTTTCGTAACACATTAACGAAAGCACGATTTTTCTATAGAAATTCGTCAATGGGTTACGCTCGTTACATTCGCCGCCACTAGATGGCGCCACTTACGATTATTGTTTATGACCGCACTCTTACCTGCGCTTCATTATCTACACAAACACATTCCCACCCACCCCTTTCCTTACCCCCCCCCCCCCCTGTTCTAAATTAACTAATTAAAAAGTTGAAAAAACAAAGTTAAATTGAAGGAGATAGAGAGAGAGAGAGAAAAGAGTTTACTCACCCCGGCAGTGGACCCTGACGGCTCACGTGTCCTGCGGTCTTTACGTCCATAGAGAGCCAGTGCAGTTGAAGACGACCTTTGTTGTTGATGTTTTGGCGGCGCCGTTCAAATCAATCAGTTTTGTCTTCAGCTGCTGCAGCGAAGGACGTACGGCATAGATTAATTTCAACTCATTACTTGGCTGACCAACAACAACAACCTTGGTACAACTAGAAGGTGAACGAGAACTCCCAAACAACAAATAACTCGTGTTAGAAATGATTATTAAATCAAAAAAACTGCTAAGGTTAATCCGTGGTCCTGGTCGAGGCTGCTGTCCTGATGAACTAACATCAAACACTGCGGCCACTCGCACCACAAATTCCAATAATAATATTAATATTACTACGGCAACCGCCGTAACTGGTATTTCTCGTAAACAAAACCACATTCAGAAGAAACGAGCAATTCCACCAGGCTTGCACAAAACAATAATTAATACGGTAGTAGGAACAACGAAACAATTTAAACCGCGCGAATTTCTTTTGCTTTTTTTTCTTTACGGGTTACTGCTTGCTCGCAACAAAAACTGTTGAATAACTGGAACTGAAACGACTTTCCAAAAAGAATGCGAAGAAGGAAAAAAATCCAAAAAAAAAAAAATAATAATAAAAACCCAAAAACTTGGGTCTGAAGTGTGTGGAAGGGGTTTTTGGGGTGGGATAGGGATTGGCGAAATCAGCTAGCGATATCCTAGAAACGCTCTTCCGCTCTTAAAACTTGAGTTTGCAGTAATATTTTCCAACTTATATCCATAATAAAAAACGAATATAAAGGCACGAACTCACATTTGTTGAATTGCAACCGACATGTTGAGTACACGTATCTCATTTCCTCGACAAAAAACTAAAATTTCGTCGAATCCTCGCGTTGTTTTTTTTTTTCCTGTCAGCAAATTAATCCAAGATGGAAACTCCAACATGGACTTTTTTTTTTTTATAAAAGCATTTAAAATAAAAAATTTTCTTTTTAAAAAAAAAAATGGCAGAGAAAAAAGAAAGAAAAAAAAAACCTCCACAGCCGCTTATTTCCTCACCTCGTTTTATCGCGTTAACATTGAGAAAAAAAAGCTTGTGTTTTGCCTACTTCCAGGAGAATCACACGCACAAAACTTGCTCGTTCGCTACATTCCGATTTCCCTCCGGTTATTACAACGGCCAGCTTTCAATTTCACCGATCTTACTTAATTCTTGGAAATAAAGTTTCGTTACCGATTTGCTCCAACTTGTTCCCTCGAGTAAAAATAGGAGTAGACGACGACGTTCAGCAACGCTTCGAGCAGCCTAGAAGGGGCAATAACAGCGCGGAGTAGCGAAACAAGTTGTCCGTACCAAATGAAACTACAGCGGCGCAGACTCGTTTCCAGCTCACTAGAGGGCGTATTCTCCAACGTGTTGACTGTCGACGTCATCACTTGACTACCCTAGGGTCGTAGCCACGCACACACACACACACTCAAACGAAATGAGCGAAGCGGCGGCGGCAGCTCTTTGTGCGCTTTCTAGCGCTCTTCCCAGCAGCCTTCGGTTAGGCGTCAGAAGTGGTGCCGGAGCTAAGCGCGAGGCGGGTGTTTTCCGACAGGAGTCAACGTCCTCGGCTAACTTTCTTTTTTTTTTTTATTCTTTTTTCGATCTTGCTATTCAATAATAATGTTGATGCATGAACGACGACCTAGATGGCGCTTTTATCTTTACTCAGCTAACTTACTCAACTGCATCCTATCTTCCAAGGATTTTTTGTTTATTTCTTACGTAGGTGGATATTTTTTTTTCTCTCCCTCCCCCCTCCTTCTCCTTTTCTTTCTTTTGCTTATTCGTCAAATAAAGAATTCTTAAAGTTGAAAATACCTCGGAGTTTGGGCTTAAAATGCTCTCGCCTTACGTCACTGGCGTCTTCGAACGTATTCCAGCGTTTATTTACAGTAACTTCTACGAATTTCTTTTTAATTTTAGATATGGCTTTTTTTTTTCTTTTTCTTCTTAAATTAAGATTTTGTCCTATAAAAAAAAATAATAATGTTTTAAAAACAAATCAAAACCGAGCATTTAAAAAAAAATTAAAAGTTTCAATCCACTGTATAAACTTAGGCTTCAAAATAATTCACAAGATATTACGTCATTTTTATGTTCAGTGTAGCCAAACAATTTTATTGGCATTGAAATAATATTTCTACCATCAAAAAAAAAAATAATTATTATTAAATATAGTTCACCAATAAACACGCTCTGATTTTCATTTTTCATAATATTTATTCATTAATTGTATTGTTATTACATGTATTATTATTCTTTAGTTTTGTTTGCTTAAAAAAATAAACCAACCGGAAACGTGGCAACAAGTTCAATAAAGCCTCTCGAATCGAGAAGAGGGAGAGAACAGAAAAAAAAAAATTATAATTCAAATTGAAATAACTGTGCAAACATAATAATTGGTACATAATAATAATAATAAACCACGCCCCCCTCGTTTCATCCTCCACACTCGTGCCAGAGCCCATCAACTTTGAATTATCAACGAGAAAGCTATAGGCAAAGAAGGGCTACTCGGGTACAATACCGCCTCATGCACTGTACTCGTATTTGAATTCGATCCAATAATAAATAAAATACTGTATATAAAAATAAAAATAAAAAAGAGAGAGATTTCGCAGTGCCATGCGGCGACCGAGGGATAAATCGATATTACTAAAGTTAAAAAGACACGTCATCCAACATGGATCTACGCTCGAAAGTAGTATACACAATCATGTACTAACCCTGCTCCCCTCGCCGTTTAAAGAGGAACATTCGCCTTTGAATTGAACTTCATGAGAGAGTATTATGTGGGAGTTTTGTAGTGAGGGGGAGGCAGGGAAAGCACGCCACACAGCTGAAGCCAGGCGATTGGCTGTTGGCACTCAGCCAAACAAACAAGTATTAAAGTAGATGTACCGTTTGAACTCAAGGCCAGAACGATGATGCCATCAATACTACTCGTACCCTGTCGCTGACTCCACTCACCATATTATAGCGTAGGCACAATGGCGACGTTGTGTTGTTGCTACAGCAGAGTCCCTATACGTTTTTGATGAGGATTATCTCGACTAATCCTTGACATCGAATTATATACCAGAAAACAACTACCAAACGGATTCGTATACCCGTGTTCGCTTAGTGACAAATACAAAAAAAAAAATATATATATAATAAAAAATAAAAAAAAAAATAAGCTTATCTCTTATGCGTGTGTTTACTCCCAGCGTTTATCATAATAATACTTTTGTAACGGATAACAATGTTATTAGCGTGAAGTGGGTGGGGGCTTGCAGGCCCTGGCGAGGGGGGGAATGAGTAAGAGGACATTTATCCGCATTTTTTGTCAGCAGATAAAACTTCTCGTTTCTATTTATTTTAATTCATCAAAAATTTCCTCAAAAAATAAATAAATAAAAAGTGCAATCGTTATCTATAATTGGGTAGGAGAATCGTGATAGGTCAAAAACGCTAGAATAATAATATTTCGAAATGACCTACTCGTCATCGTAACCCTCCTCGTTTCAACATCACCACCCCCCAAAACTTCAGGGTTTGCGACGAACTACTCTTGATAATGTAATGGCAACGTTACTTGAATTTCAACGTGACCTTCGTCACCGGTATCACCTCATTCACCATTCTCGACCAAAATTTCGCACGTTATCGATTTTTTTTCTCTCTCTCTCTCTCTCTCCCACCCTTCTTTTTACCTCTTCTAAAGTTTAATAATATTATACAAGATTGAAACAATAGAAAATAAAAAAGGTTGTTTTGCGCCTGCGCGGACCGCATCACTACTTTTACTTCATCGCTTACATTTTACATCTAATTAACTTCTTATTGCGTCACGTACAATACACCACGTGTTTTTAACGACTCCGCGATCACCTCCACTTCTCTACCACCCACTCTCTCTCAAATAATTAACCCATCTCATTTTAATATAGATTAATAATTCAAGCGTTCCGGTATCTCAATTATAAAAGCTGTTAACAACCGAATAATTAACCTTTTTTTTTTTTTTTTTAATTGCCAATTTCCATCGAATCAAATTCGGTGGCAAAAATTTTATTGCCACGATATGCTTTTAACAACGCGCGTCACTTTAATTTAGCCAATTGCTAATAGCTTAATTATTTCAAAGGTATTTGATTGTTTTAATAATATTGTTCCTCCACCCCTCCCCCCCTCTCTCTCTCTCTCTTTGTGACAATTAACGCTACGTAATGAAGTTACGTGGCATGTTCGTGACCTTGATAAAGAAGGTTAAACTAATTACACAAAATATTTTTGCAAAATACGCGATAAAAAGCAAAATAAAAAAAATACCTTAAAATAAAAACTCAAATTACGTCACATATTTTTTACGTCTCGTCATCGAAATTAATTCATTCACTTCTAACTAAATTTTGTAAAAAGAAAAATAATCGCGCGATAATTATTTCCCTTTAGCAAAAAAAAAAAAAAAAAAAGAAGATAAATAAATACGGTAATTAAGATACCGGTACCTCATTAAATTTTTAAAAACACGCAAAAAATATATCGATCTTAAATTACGTTTCTCGTCTCTTGAAATGTCAATGTCCGCATCGTTTCCAATTATAATCATCACGCAAAAAGAAAATCGCTAACTAACTCAATAAAAAAAAAGGGAAAAAAACTCGGCTAATGAGTTTCAATTAAATATCAAACATTGATATCAACAACAACAAAAAAACAACCTTAAATAAGTACAAAATAAATATCTAATAATCCTCCCCCCCCCCCCCTACACACACACACACACACACACAAACACTCAAATCGATGAATTTTCCAACTACATATAGTACGGTATATTTTCGCAGACGTAAGTACAGTGTACATGTACTGTATTCGGAAACGAATGTGCTTTGTATGAGGTGGAGACGTCAGTAGCCGTCACTAGGTTACCAGGCTTCGTCACTACCTAGAGTATTGCTTTTGCAAAACCTAGTGCCATCGACACACAATGACGAGATTAAAAGTTATGAAAAATCTATTTCGCTGACAATAATTCCCTAGGTGAGTTGAAACGTGACTCAACCGCCGCGCGCATCTTTTCGCCTAATCATCGCACCTTTTATTCAAGCCCCGAAATCTCCTTTAAGAAAACAGGGAGGAGTAAGACTTCGTCGACAAATCAAAATAATAATCTGACCACCCATCGTCTGGCCGTCCCCCCCCCCTCCCCTATTTTATACATTCAATAAACAACGTTGACATTTAACTTTTTTTTTTTTATTTTATTATAAAGTAAAGTGACGAGGAGGTTGTTTCCATAGAAACGCAATGCTTTTACATAATATCTACATAGAAAAGAAAAGCGATTGAAAATTCACGCCATCATTTTTAAAATAAAAGGTCAGTGAGTCTTGCAAAAATTAATACGAGCCATAAAGACAGCACACACACACATGAGAATAAAAGTAAAGGCTCTCGCAACAAACGACCTTAGAAGAAGCAACTTCCAATCGATCAACATCAACCCGTCACCGCGCTCGCTCTCTCTCTCTCTCTCTCTCTCTCCTGTCTACTTGTGCTTTACATTTTTGTCACCCTCTCTTCCCCCCCCCCCCTTCAAAACACTATCGATCCATCTATTTCAGGTCACATTCATAATATTACATATAGGTCTATAAAGTCTGATGTACGCGATATAAAATTACCCAACAAATAATTAATTTCGTTAAGTTACGGAAACACCGCGAATCCCCGTTCGTTACCAACCCAACGTAATAATAATATTATATTAAATCGAAGTCATTCGAGACTCGTAAAATGAGAAGCTCGTTATTAAATTAATTAGATGTTATTATCGAATTAAAAATTATTATTATTTTTTTTTTTTTTGATTTAATAAAAAAAAAAATATACAAATAATAAACAGGAGGGAAGAAAAAAAGCTGATAAGTTAAACGCGAAATCAAATTCCATCTCGTCTGCGTCACTGCTTTTTTTTTTATGGATTAGCGTTATTATTAATTATTGTTCTAAAGATAACTAGAATTACGCCAATGTTGTTAGGTAAGTCACCCACGGTCCCTCGACGCTTACGATTCACCTCGATATTTATCAAATTATCAGTGTCGCTTGCTTTTCATTGGGTAACTCGCTAGTTGAGTCAATCTCGCAGCTGTTTACATTTAATAACCGCCAAATGACTGATAATTACCTTAGGTAATAATAACACTAAAACCGCTTTAAATAAAGCAAAGCCATTTTTCTCTTCCCCCCCCCCCCCCCTAAAAAAAAATCTCCAAAGTCAATATTCATTATTTACAATAACCTACAAAGCAATCTTGTGCACATGTATTCGATTACGTCAAAAACGACGTCATTTCACATAATCGACATATCCAACATAATTGAAATGTACGTGCTGTGTGCATATTATATTTTAACCTTGGAATAAATAAAAATTATTCGAGTACATGTATTACAGTACCGTATATTATACCCAGTATATAATCACACAAACTTTCATTGACTTTTTTTTTTAGTTTTAAGTAAATGTAATTGAAAATGCTGTTGCAAATTTTTAATACCTTCACCCATTCAACCTCCCCCACCCCAGAAATCTAGTAAACAATTTTGAAAATAAAAGCTAAATCATCAATGAATAAATAATCCATCGAACTCGAACACAAAAATAGATGTAGAAAAACAACATTTACGTCACTTATAAAAATGACCGAAATGTTTATTTACGCTTGGACACACAGACTTTTGCAATCAGAGTGAAAATGCAGAGATTTAAAAAAAAATATAGTGTAGGCCCGCTATTTCCACTCCATTAAAACATCTGGTTGCGAGGAAAAGCTTCTCGAATTGGCTTCAAATGCATTTCCAGATAAGAATTGCGCACTGGAATATCGCATTTCTTCGAAAAAACTAGGATACAGTTACTGTACATTACACACGTAAGTTAAATGAGAAGTAGAAGAGGATTACCATAAAACAAAAATAATAAAAATGCAACTAATAAATTTCTTAATTAAAATATTCCCCTAAAAACTATCTGTTGGGAATAATAACGGAATCCTTAAAGATAAAGATTTTTGGTTTAATAATAAAAAAACAAGAAGAAAAAAACATTTTTGTGTAATGTAGAGTTTCCCAGCTGATTTTCAAATGTGCAGCCCCACAAATAATATTATTATAAAATTTTGTTTAAAAAATAAAATATTGCTTTAAAAGTTGTATTCGAATATGTACGGTAGGGGCACGCACATCAGTTGCGAAGCACTGGTGTAGTGAAGGAGCTGCAAGTTGTGAATACGTAGTATGGGTACTTAATTACGAAGGTTATTAAGACCGGATCCGCGTCCTCACAAAGTACTTGCTCGACGACTCGAAACAATAACAACAAAATAAGAAAAAAACAAAAAAAAAAAATCCTAAATAACTCTCAGAAAATGCAAGCTGCTTCGTATATTACTTTATTATATGCACCTCCTTCGTATATTACTTTATTATATGCACCTCCTTCGCCATGTTCCTTTTATTATGTCACTCACTTTCACTTCACCCGCCTCGACTCCGCCCCCTCCCCCAACGACGGAAGCGAGCAGACCTTGAGAAGGACATACAATCATGTACTGTATATCCCCCCCTCATATTTATTTATCTCCAACTTGCACTCGCTCTTTTCTCTCTAATCCAGATGCAAGTGAAGGGGAAGTTTTAGCATCTTTTAGCCACCTAAAACTAAAACCCCTGCCTTTCCTAGTATTTATTCAAATAACTTTCTTCCCCCCCTATCCCACTTTACCATAAGGAACCCCTCCCTAAATCTTACACCCACAACACTGACCCTATTCCCTCCTCCTCTTTCCCCTAACTTTCAATGCAGTTGCATACAATTTCCATACCGATTTGCAAACACAATTTGTGACCTTCTGCCAGCAAGCACTTACTTCGCTTTTTGCCTACCAAAATCATTGACAATAGTCTTTTATTTTTTTCTCGTTGGAAAAGTATTCAAATGTAGGATTTCTTGTGTTCTCGGTACCTCGTACAAAATGGCTCGTCCAGTATACCGCTGCATTTGGTCAGTCGCGAACTTCCGTACGAGTCGTCGCGAGGGGGGCGACCTAAATGACAAAAGCTTTTTTGTCAAACATTTCCATATCTTACGTTACAAAATGCTCCCTTCCTCCCCCCCATCTTACGCCTCAACATTCCACACACATCGAAACAACTTCGTTGGGCGTCATGGCGCTATTGAGAAATTTTTCTTGTTTTTATTATTATTATGTACTGCATCACGTGGTAAGCTTTTCTTCAACCTGTTTTTCTTCAGGAGAAAGAAAAAAAAAAAAAAAAAGCAAGATTTTATATCTAAGTTCTGTTTCGCTCTTCATCGCTTTAAGCGCCCATTGCGCAACGTCGTAATACGAAAATAACCACCGACAAAAAACGAAAATAAATAACAGGAAAGCTGGGAGGGAAAATGTTGCACTGTTGAAGCTCACAAATTAATAATTGAAAAACGCAGAACAAGTAATAAGTTTCTTTAAAATTTCGTTGGTTCGAGTCATTTGTAGTCCTCGGTGAATCTACAAAAAATATTAGGCGCATTATTAGGAGCGAATTAACCAAAATTGCTGACATCATTCTCTCACTCTTTTTACAGTTACTGTAATTCCATTTTGTTCTTCTTCTTCCCTTCTCGAATAGAAGCAGAAATCCTTCGAAAAATTATAGCGAGTGAGACATGTTTTTCACCCTCTCCTTTTCCCACCCCTACTTTTTTTATCTTCATTTATTTTTGTTCAAAGGTCGATACTTGATCCTAACCGAGAGTGGTCTTGGCCCACGCTCTCTTCCACCGCAGCTATTCCACCCTCTCTCTCTCTCTTTAACCAAACCCTAAGCACTAACCTTACCTTTATCCCCGCGTCACCCACGCGCAATCGACTAATCCTAATTACGAATTCCAAAATAAATATTTTTCGCCAGCAAAATAATAAGAAATAATTTTTTTTTTTTTCAAAAAATAAACTTTTCGCCAAAAAAACAAAATTAATTTCAGTCGAGCTTTCTTAATACACTAAACTCCATCCTTCGTTATTCGAAAATATCCTTGATGCTCTTTTAAAAACGCCTACAAACACGAAATAGAAGAAGCAAAAAAAAAAAAACGTCATAAACATCATGTTTTATTATCATTGGCTCGCAGCCAGTGGAAAAAAAAAGCTCTTCCTCCCGACCACCACCACCTCGAAATACCTCCCTCTCCTAGCACAATGCGAAAAACCTGGTTCGCAACTGGTTTCGACAATAAGTAAAAAAAAAAAATATATTATAATATATGATGGCGCCAAATCCAAATGTTATTAACCTTGCCGCCCCAACCACCCGACCCCTATCTTTTCTAGCCCCCTTTAACATTTTTCCACTTCAGTCATCCACCAGGCGGCATCGCACCGTACTGCAACTCCTTCCTCCCACACTTTACTCCCCCCCCCCCCCCTTCCCTTCAAATAAATATATAAAAAAAAAAGATGGAATAGTAAACATTGAGAGATAGAAGGCGCTCAACCTCATCCGCTCCTCCACAACCCTTATTTTTAATTCGCCTTACCTGTTAATTCTCCACCCATTACTAATATCACCCACATTCCCTCCTCTACAAATTACAATTACTCGTTGTAACGCGAAACAATGGCTATCTAACATTTTTTTTAAAAAAAATTGTTTCGATAATAACTTTCGACTATTATTCCCCAGTAGCGTTGAAAGAAAGATGACGGTAATGACGCCTGAATTTTTTTTTTTTTTTTTTTGATTTGAGAGGAGGATGAGGTAGGAGAAAAGAGCTTTGAGCGTTTAATAACCATCGACCTCGCCTTTAATCCACTTCAAATCAGTTTTACAATACATGTACTGTACTGTAATAATCTATTCACAAATGTCCTTGAAAGGAAAAAAAAAAAAAAAATCTTCCAATTATTTCAGCAGCCATACAGTCGTAACGTCATCATTCAACCATAATATTTGTAACGCCAGAACGTAAAAAATTTATTTAAATTTAAAAAAAAAAAAAAAAAAAAATCAAACAAGTCATTTTTCTACAAAATGTGAATTCTTTTTCTTGGATGAAAAGTAAAGTTAAAAACACTAGGCAATAATTTTTGTTCAAAAATAAAAAGTAAATATTAGCCCAGCGAAAAAAATAAAGAGAGAAAAAAAAAAACCATTGAAATTTGATAAACTATTATTCATAGTTACGACGATATAACAGTACGTTTAGAAACAAGTGAGCGATGTCTGCGCCATATTTTTATTTACTCGATATAAAATCTCAATATTTACCAACTAACTTCGACGTCGTCATTTTTCGAATAATATAGAAAAGTGTTTACTCAGCGACAGTCAGCAAACACTGGTTTTGTTTGTGTTTGGTTTTTTTTTTTTTTAAAAAATAATATTAAAAGAAAAAACTGAAAATTTCACCAAGGCTTGGATAATAATAATTTTACTTGACAATGACTATGATAAAACTAACCCCGCTTGCCATTTCGATATTAAAACAATGATAAACAGGCGGGCAGGTCAGTTGAAATGAAAACAAGCGGCGAGCCATTGGTAACTACAGCAACCCTACCAACCAACCATTCATTTCCTACATAATCAATCTTTCGATTCCTAGAATTCGGTTGAGAAACAGGACACGACCCTTTTCTTTCTCCTTCGTATCCGCTAGATGGCGTAAATGCGCCATCAATTACACGTTTCATGCACCTTACTCCTGGTTTTTTTTTTTTTTTTTCTTTGAGTTTTCTTTCCATACGACGTTATCGGGGGAATATTTCTCACCTACTCGCTGCTTATTCCATTGTTTCCCCCTTGAAACCCCCAACGAGAACTGTAAATGGAAGTCAAAGTCATGAAATCGAATTAAGACTATACACGTGAATTCGCAACAACGTGTCGATACATTTCCTTTGAGGCAGGTCAACTGGCACGGCATAGCGAAAGCATGGGTACTATACAAAAGAGACTGGGTGAGGGAGTATGCTTGTACATCTGTAATGTAGTCTTCAAAAGAATTCCCCCCCCCCCCCTCCTCCCTCTCTATTTTTTTCTATCTCTCCTCCTCCCTAGATCCATCGATCTAGGTCAATGACCATGAATCTGATGAAAAGTAAAAGGCCTAAAAATTGATTCACTAGGAAAACACATTTGCCTAGTAATAAAATCCCCTCTCTCTTCGTTGCCGCCGCCGCCATCATCATCATCATAATATCATGGCATGCGCGTTTTGCATTGTGTTTACGTTGAATGGTGACGTCACCGCGCGCCGCCTCAATGCTGACCTCGAATGCGAAGTCACCGGGAAAGTCCAAGGATAAGTTGCTGCAGGTGACTCAATTCGCGCGCGTTGGTTCACCTCCATCCCCTGCGCATGTCTCGTGCTTTTTGTTTATAATTATTATTACTATTATATTGCTACAACAGGTGTTCCGCTTCAAAATTCCAAACGATTTTTTTGTTTTTTATTTTTATTATTTTTTGATAAGAACGAAATAGTAGATACGACAAAAATAATAAATCAATCAATAGTCGATCGCCCATGCAACATATTTCTATCTACAAATTGCATGTGCCCCGACGTTTCAATGTGGGCGTTTCATTTTAGATTTTTTTTTTTTATTATTATTATTATTAATACTTATCGAGATACAAGTTTGGCATTACAAACCTAGCAACAAATTTCAATCTCTCATAACCATCATCTCCTGCGCACACCCACCCCTCTTCTACGTACATTCTGGAAACTTATTCAATAATATTATTATAATGTTATCGGAAACGTTAAAAATAGAATCGAATGCCGATTCTAACATTTGAAATACACATTTTTCATGCGCATGTCACGCATTAATTTAACTCGTCTTTAAATTTACGATTAAAAAATTTTAAAAATAGGCTATCCAGGTTATTTCCCTTCGAATAATCCCGAAATTTAAGAAAAGAAAAAAAAAATAAACACGAAATTATAAATTAATAATTATTATTCGAGCTTCTATAATCTGTTATTAGTAATCCGAACTATTAATAATACAGAGTTTATTTTTCTTGTGTTTTTTCAGCAAAAATAAGACACTAACCAGTTTAATAACAAAATAGATAATAACCCTTGCCTTGATCATGATAGCCTAATTAATTAAGTTTATTGCACATTTCCCCAGTAAAAATTTAGATTTTTTTGACTACCGGTATTTGATTAAATTAGCGGGTATACAAAGTTCCAATCCGAGTTTATTGATAATCCGAGAGAGTACTGGTCTCGTCCAAATGGGTTAATACAAGACTCATTGTAGGGGTATACCACCTTTAAAAAATATTTTTTTAAAAAAGTGCTCAGGTTTTTAATCATTGCTAAAAAAGAGGAAAATTAATCAAATATACTTTTTTTTACAAAGAGTAAAATATTTTTTTTAAAAAAAAGTACTGTACACTGTATAGTAAATGCAATAAAATAAAAGCGGAAGTGATGTTCAGCTTGAAAAGTGAGAATAAAAAAAAAATCCCGATCGTTTAATACAACTTGTGTCGCCATCTATACGTTAACCTCAGAAAGCAACAACCGTGGTTTTCATTTTTTTTTTTTTTTTTACTCCTTTTCCATTGGCATGTTTTTTGGTTCGCCCACGCCTGCGTTATTTGTTTACGGTTACCATAGCTCGACTTTTCCATCATTTCCCCTGCCCCCAACCACCCCCAGAGGTCTATCACCTTCTGCACGCTTGCCTGCCTGCAGGTGCTCTTCGATTACAATATTATTCCATTTACTAAATTTCACTCCCACATTTCCTACCCCCTCCCCCCCCCCCTCCAAAAGCATGTATACCTTCATAGGTAAGTCAACTTCTTGCATATTACTCACGTGTTAGTTTCCCCAAGGAGTTAATTATTAGTTAGCCGGAGAAACACTTTCGCCAAGTGTTAACATTCCGCAAACCATTTTTATGAACCATATTTTGCCGTGCTCAAAGTGTTCCCTGGAGACCACATGTCATGTTCTTTGTTATCGTACGATTAATATTCTTTATTTCACGTATCAAACGGCTTTCAATTATATTATTCCAAAGCGTATTCCTTTCGGCCATAATAATAATTTTTTATTAATAAGGTACCGGTATTAAAAGTTAATAATGGTAACGAATTGGATGGACTTGCGTGATATCTGAACTCGCCGATTCTTTTTTTTTTTTTTTTATTACTTTTGAACAGTTATGAATTTAGACAGAAAGTGCCTTCCCCTCTCTTACCAGGACCAATCTTTAAAACTAAATTTTTTTTTTTTGCAAAATTGAAAAATCTTGGCAATTAATTTTTCATGCCACATTCCGCAATAAAGAAAATACGCGGTGAGCTTACGAAACGCGAAATTTTTTTTTTAAAAAAAACTAATAAATTTACGTGTATTTACTCATTTTTTTGGAAGGCCACCGTCCGGCGGTGAAACTGACCCAAGTCAAAATTAGGTCACGATAAGTCAACAATACAATAATAATAATAATTGTCACTCGTTCGCACTTCTTACAAGCTATCTTAAAATCCCTTAATTCGTTTAATTACGAATAAACTTAATTCAAAATCGCAATTAAAATTTCATAATTACCGGTATATTAAATTTTAAAAAAAATTACCGGTATTAAAAATTAAAACCATAAAAACACTTCAAAATCATCAACATTGGCAACACATCAAATATTATTTATGCGTGCAATTTAAAACCAGAAGAAAAAAAAAAGATCTTTTTTGTTTTGTTTTTTGGGTGGGGGGCAAAATTGCTTCTACCACTCCCCCCCCCTTCCAACCCTCCAATCAAATCGAATGACGTGTAGAAAGTGCACGCTCGTAATTATAATTTTGTGAGCCTACTCACCTACTAAATTTCACTCATTCTCCTTCCACATAGATCTATATACTTATTCGCCTATGTAATAGTGATTATTCAGTCAGATACCCATACTCCCCCCCCCTCCC
>JAQGAZ010002441.1:0-17802 GCA_034692225.1 Polydesmus complanatus
TTGGCTCAGTTTTGGCGCCCCAAGAGTTGGCGCCTGATGCGGCCGCATCACTGCATCACCCCACGCCACGGCACTGTGCGGATCACAAATGGTGACCACATAAAAAGCTTATAAAACTGTAAAAATAATTGATCGGGGAAATTATTACCATAACTTGTACAGTATTTAAAAACCGATAAGTTTCAAATTTATATCTAACAAGTTTCAAGTTCCGCCAACTTGAATTTTCTTGTAATTTGTTACTAATTGGTTACCGACGCAATTTGTTTGAAAACTGATTTAACTCGGGGGGGGGGGGGAAACCCTAGTTTGATGCTAATAAGACACTGGGTACACGGGAGCGTGCAGTAATAAATTTCGTATATTGTTTCACTCCCTCTGTTCTTTTCATTCACGTAAAAACGTTATTGTAAACACATTGGAATAATTGGGAAAACACAATAGAAAAACAGTCGGAGTCTGATGAGAAGACTAAATTCCTCAGCAGGGAGTACATGACATTGTACACACGCACGGGCACAGGCACTCCACTCGTCACTAGGGAGCTGAGGGGGGGTTCAGAAAGAACCTCTCCCTTTTGCGCAATTCACTCGCTATGTCAAAAGTTTAGTTGTAGTAGTTGCGTGTGTTGAAGTAGTTGTAATAGTAGTAGTAAGGAGGAGGGGGTTTAACCATTGAAAACACAAAAGAAGTCAAGGTGGCGTCGGCGGTAAATTTCAAAAAATAAAATAAAAAAAAAAAAAGGTAAAAAGCCTACCATAACGTTAGCTGTGAGTAAGCAACATGACTGACGACATCTCTATCACTGCGGTCATCTCTCCACTGACTTCAAAGAGACTCCCAAGCCCAACTTTTTATGTACATTTACTGTTAAAACTCGTTTACAATACTCGGACACGTACTAGCCAATATTCGTAAAGAAAACAAAAGAAATTTTGACCTCTAATTTTAAGCTTTTTTTAAAAAAACTTGACGGCGGTGTAAGGATAAATTTTTACTGCTTTGTGACATTATTACGTAGGTTTTTATTTCAGCAAATAGAAAGCCAATTGTACGCATTTTGAAATTGACAAACGGTTAATAAAAGGCACCATTAGACATTTCCGTTTTTTTTTTAAAGAAAAATTTGGTTTTCAATATTGTACGGTATTGAAATCGGCTACATAGTATTAATTTTGTTTTTTGCACCTACTGTAAATCAAAAATCACATTAATTTTGAAAGCGAATTTAGATTTTTTTAACGAGTCATACCGTACGGTATAAATGCTCTAAATAAAAATAAATTATTATTACTTTTTTTTAATAAAGCGCCAAAAATTGAAGTGGCTATTACATTCTAATTAGTGTGGCGAAACGGCGTGCAGTAGAAGCGTATAATTAGAGATGATTAGATTATAATTGAAATAGATATGTGTTTATTATACGCTTAAATTAATTGGTCTTTTCTAAACGAGGTCACGTTGAATTGCCAGTTAAATAAACTGATGAAACTTGGCTTCATAATAAATTAATGGAATTCTATATTAAATAGGAAAGTCAGCTTTTAAAAATTTACCTTTATAAAATAATACAGTGCTGTAAGTTAATTTACATAAATAAGGCGATATGAATATAAGTATCATGTGCTCTGTGATCGATTACGCATATAAAAAAGACATAGTCTGGTTTATAACAACGATAAAAAATAAATACTAAGGAGTGAAACACGAAATTCAAGGGCTTTTCCAATAATAAAAAGTGAAAATTCAGTTATTTATTGTCGATAATTTGCTATTGGCGAAGTTTCTTTTAACTTTTAGCCACATTAATTTATTTTTATTTAAATTAAATTTCCATACAGCGAGTAATTTTTTTTTTTTATACTGCAATGTATACAGTATAGGTTTTATTTTGTTCTGAGCATGTAGAGAAGCCCAATAAAACATGATTCTCCTACCCCCTAACTTTAAGTTAGAAACTGGAATCTACATAAAAATGTTTATTTCTTCAACTATCAGCCAGACCCAACCGAGTCGGTTAATGAGACCCCTTCGTTGTGACCAAAATGTAGTTTCAGTAGCTTGTCATGTTTTTGCTGTCCCACACTGAACGACCTAACTCAGGTTTATAGGGACAACGGCTGATGAGTTTTACTAGTTTGCCTGGGGTTTTTTTTATCATTCTCCCCTTTTAATTTAATGAATTTTTTTTGTTTAAATTGAGCAAACAAGTCGTGTTTGATTGCAGACGACGATTGTATAAATAGAAATATAAAATTTCCACGTAATATAAAAAAAAAAAATTGGAAAAAGCGTTTTCCTTTACAATAATACAGCGTGTGTAATACAATTATACAGTCAACATTTGATGTAGACACGCGCAAACTACACGTAGTAGAATAGGGTTGCACAAAATATACGTTCATGTTCCTCGCGCTATTAACATCATTCTCATGATAAAAATGTAAAAACGGAGGGTTATGGGTGGGGTGAACGTAGCGGGGGGTGCTGATGAAAGAAAGTTGGAAAAACTGAGTTGCGTTTGGGGTTGAACAGAGGGGGGGGGGGGGGGGGGAATGTGCACGCAACATTATACATGCATATGTATCGCATGTGGGAGACAGCAGCAGCAGTGGCAACCACGAGTGTGTACGTGCACCTACGACTAGAGCTGAGTTGTGATGGGAATAGTTATGCTTTAATTCACAAAGACTTCCTAGATTGCACCTGACATGAAGGCGCATATACAAAGCGTATTATATGACTGGACATCTAAACAAATGGTCACGAAAGGAGAAGAAGCAGAAAAAAAAGAGAGCGCAAAGCAAAACGGTGTTGTATGCATGTGATGATTGGAAGCGCTTCAAACAGCTTTTCATGTGAAAAAATAATATTTCAGGATTTAATTTTCCCCGAGTATCGGTACATTACGCGTTCGACTAATCTATATTCTACCATATTTAGTATTATCCTTTCTGACGTTAAATATAGGCATAAGGTGCAGAGGCGTAGCGAGGGGAGGAGCACTGTCTCCTGGCGCCGCAGTAATTTTAGGGCCGCCAAAATTAAGAAAAATTTGTTAATGAGGTTATCATTATAGAAGAAAAAAAAGGGCTAATTTTGTCTGTTTTATTATAACGAAATTTTCATATTTTACCGATTTTTCTTTCATAATAGGACGCAAAAAACTTAGTCAAAGGCAACGAAATTGATAGTTTTCAAACATTACCTGTAATTAAGTTTATGAAAAATGGGAGGGGGAGCACAACATTTTGGATCTTCTAGCATTAGAAGGAACTGGAAACATAATACTGTACCCGTATTATACATTGCATCTTTTTTAGTGATTATTATGGTTACATTCTATTCTCCCGAACTCAATTGTCTAATACTGTACTAGCACGTGTTTGTAGTAGAATTACAAAACACATACCGACAACTTGATTTACCCGAGTTATTAAAATGCAATGTACGAACAATGTATAGTATCATTAGATGATGAATTTAATTCTGTCTTATGTGGCCACATACTCGTTTCACAGAGATATCCACCGCTATAGGTTATGCTAAGTTATGAGTTAAATTAATCAATTTAAAACAAATTATTGCAGAATTATTTTTGGGATTTTATAGCTGTTTATCTTAACATCCCTTTTCTGTTTTAGGTTTATTCGAACTTTCTTTAATATGAAAAATGATACTCTTTTTAAATAAATAATAATATTGTACGGTATAGTGGTTTTTTTTAAAAATATTTGATAGACATAATTAATATTTTTCCAAAGAATTTATAATATACCGTACCGGTAATTGATTCTGTGATGTTCTCTTTGGAAAAGAAATCTGTAAAAGTTATCACAAATATTTGACAAATTTTATTTAAAATTTAACAAAATAAATGATGATAAATTGTATCTTTTCTGGTGATATTATTTAGCTGGTAGTCTCTTACATTTATCATTTCTGTGATGTAACTTAATATGAATTAAATATAGTATCCTTAAAACTTGTCTACTATTACAAAGAGGATTGCTGACCAAAGGACACAAGTGATAAAATGATTTATCATTCATAAATCAATGTTAAAAAAAAATTAACGCAATCAATTATTGTTTTCTACTGTACGGTATATTGAAAGATACTATAATTAATTGCAAAAACTTTTTTAAATTAAAATTTTAATTGTACGAGGACGATATCGTATACAATGTCATGTACATGTAAGTACAGTACGATAAATACTGTAAGTAGGTTATATAAAACTAACATAATAGCTATTTTTTTGCTTTTATTAAAAGCAATAGTATTAATTTCACTTTTGCAGCCTTTACATGATAAACACATTTTTTGTTTACTTAGCTCTCAGAAAAGCTATTTCATTATAATCACGTAATAACTATAATTATGACACATGATGACGTATTTTATAATTTCAGTGGATATTATAATACCTGCTGAATTATGGGTAGAATTATAATTTGGATAATAATTTTTAATTTGAATTTTAAGATTTCTGGTCATGAACATAATCGTGTAAATATACCGATATACTGTACATTAAAATTTAGCTAGGGCAAAAAAATAGAGATTTTATTTTATTACATTATTCGAAGATTTGCTCCGGTGTGTTTTTAACTTTACAATCACAAATTGTAAATAAATATATTGTGTCGTCAAAGCTTAATGTTTAATATTGGCAAGTTGGTAGTTATAACGTTAGGATATTCTATTCTATTTTTTTTTTATAAATATTATGATGGTAGTGGTTGTTCAATTTATACTTTAACTGTTTCATTTAAACAGAACTGAAATAAGGATTTTATTTAAAAAAAAAAAAAAAAATTACGACCGTGCAGCTTAGTTTACAAACGTAGTTTCACAATAATTATTAAAACATTAAAGCAGTGTCAACTGGTCGTGCACCGACCGTAATATTTTAGTTGAACTTAGCCTAAGTTATGTGACTGGTGTTCCATTGGGATTGAAATTCCTAGTCGAACAAAAAAAAAAAAAAATGGCCTGAAACTGGATCGAGCGTGGTTAGTCACAAACTTTATTACCTCTTCATTCAATTCTCATACTGGATGAAATTCATACCAAATAATTTTGAAACGAAAACATCGTAAACTTCAATGACTCAAGAAGAAAGAAAAATAAAAAAAAAATAATAATAAATGCGAGGTCTACAGGGAGACGTTTGGAGATGGAAGTGACGTCATAAACAGCTGCAACTCTTATTTTCTATTCACAGCCTATACGGCCGTTTGGTCTTTGCTAGAGCCTCGGTTTAACCAGACAGTGATAAATTATGACTAACATTAGTCTGATGTAAATTAATGTAGTCATTTTACAGCGTGTAAATTTCTCATTTTTACATCTAAGCTACTCGTGATTTAAGAATTGAAGTATAATTTTTAAGGGCAAAGTTGTCACCGACAAAAAAAATGTATAATACGAGCTGCGTAAGTTGTTGCCTTAATAAATCCGTAAATGGAAGAACACATAAAAAAGCAAAATAGAGTTTATTTTAATTGTTTATATATTACAGAATAAATGTAACAGCAATACAGTATTTGAAATTCTCCTCTATAAGAATATTTTTATTAAACCACGATAATTAAATTCTTAATTTTTATTTAGGATTATAAATTGTCTAGTTCCTTGTATTAAATAACTGTTTACTTTTTGAAAGAATTAAGCGGATTAAATTTATTGACAGAAATAGGCTACTTAGAAATGATTGAGGAAATGCTACTAGAAATCGTTTTACATTTTAACGTTTTATTATTATGTCCTATAAAATGCAGCGCATTGCGTTTGCTGGTATTATGTCGTTGAAAAGATAAATCAGAATTAAAAACGCATTGGAAATCGAAAAACATGGCCACATTTCTAGATATTAGCTATTATTGTGTTATTAGCTATTATTATCTTTTTACGGTATATCAGTCAATCAATTACCACACAATAAGTTGAACTCCAAGTAACGCTTTCTTATTTACAGTGTACAGTAGATTTGCGAAAGGTGTTCAAATCGATAATTAAAAATCGCATTATCGAGCTTTCTTCTACACTTGCTTCAACAAAACACTGCATTAACCTTTGTTGGTAGGTTCACATATTTTAGCAAACAGTTCAATATTTATTTATATACTGTATATATATATTTTTTTTTAAATATTTTTTTAAAAAATAAATATACTATAGGTTGTATTGCTTGTTTAAAATAGCGAGTTTTGGAAACACAAAATTCCAGCACGTTAATGTAGACTTTCATTAGACTACTGTCCATGTATTTTATTACACTTTTTTTTTTTCGTGAGCGTTAAATATTCCGTGCGGACATGGTAAAGGATTTACTTAAACCTGGTTTTCTACAGGGCGAGAGGCGTTTCGTGGCTTAAATTTAGCGCAGTCTGCACGCTTTTACCTAAACGTCGGTCGCTTTATAGGTTATCAAAATACTCTTAATATAATATAATAAAAAAAAAGCACCCTCCGATTACGTTTGATTTGTTGATTTAATTGGGTCACATTGTTATTACATTGTATTTGCATGCCATAATTTTGTTATTTGCTTATCTGGTTAAACAATACAAAAATTATTTATAGAGTGTGAAATAATATTATTTTTATGACACGAACTTTTTAAATAATTTTAAAATATACTGACGGTATTTAAATTCACTTGATTTAAGAATAATATACCGTATTAATAAAAAACAATTAGCGGTAATTTATTCTGTAAACAGGATGTGCTGGATCATCCTTCACACTTGCGGTAACATAAGTAGCCTAGTCTTGTTTCAAAATAAGCTCTGCTTACCAGAGGCGCAACGAGGGTAAGTGGAGCCCGGGCCAGTTCTGGAATTTTACTCCGCTTGCTTACCTTTATTCTGTATAGTAATGGGAGAAAAACAATGTTTCCAGCATCTGTTTTGTAAAAACTCTTTAACAACCACATTTTTCCTGGATAGATCGGGATTCAATTAACGCATTTGTCACTATTACAAGCAGCCAAATGCAAGAGTAGGTCTACGAGACCTGTTGACACATAATCGTTAGACCTCCACACTCTCTCTAACTTATCAAAAGTTAACCTTTAACCTTTTCGCGGAGCTGTGCGAATGTATATGTTATGTCTGAATGTTTGCATGGTGCTAATAATAATATAAATAAGCGTGAAAAATTCTTTTGCGCCATCTAACCGAAGGGACGGACGGTGCGTAAAAAAAAAAACTTAAGCAATGTTATGTGAAATATGTGTAATGATGATGGGAGAATTGTAAAGATGAGCACGTGTCTCGTCATTTGCTATATACCACAAAATATTCTTAACTGGAGAGTATTCTAAAAGAGGGGAGGGGGGGGGGAGAGATTTAATTTTTGAATTTTGATTGATTATTTGGATAACAGAAAGTACATTGTTAATATGGTTATTTAAGACTGTAACTTTCAGCTCTCATATGCCATTGTATCTAGCTATATAAAACTTTTAATTTATACGATTTTTTTGAATTACGATTTAATTGCGTTTCCCGGTATTATAAATTGTTGAATTTGGGATATACGGCTAAAAAAAAATGCATGGCAGCACACCGAAAAAAACCGTTTTACAGAATAAAATTTTTTTTTTTTTTTTATAAAATACTTAACATTTCCTGAAAGAAATTGGGGATGCACTCCCTTCATTATTTTGAAAAATCCATTAAGATTTGAAATTGATGAAGCGAATTTGGGCATGCGTGCAGAGACATTTTGCTCGAGCTTGTTGAAAACCTTTTTTCGTTTTTACTACTGTATTACTCGTAGTTTATTCGATAATCACAACAACAAGAGTTATTCTTAGTTATTCAAGAAGTTATTTAGATGTAGTAGACACAAATTATTTACGGCAATCAATAATGAATTTCTTTAGTCAAATTAAAAAAAAAATAAAAGGTTAATTTATGTAGGATTTAATTTATCAGATATTCCCTATCAAATATAATTATAATTTACTAAAAGTGTGTGAACTGCTTATCGCTATGTAGGGATCATTGCACAACCGGAACGCTTATGTCCGCTGAAGATGTACACAACATGTCAGTTTGAAAGATCCGGAACGAGTGCTAACCGAATATGAATAAACTAAAATTGGAAGGGAAGAGATAAATAGCCTGGAAACATAAGTTGCGTTCCTCTCTCTAGCTGTGCCGAAAAATAGATGATGCGTGGGTGTGCGCGGTGTAATTCAATCTGAGGGAAAATTTCACGCGTACACAACGTTGAAAGAAATGAGTTAAGAGAGAGAGAGAGAAAGAAAAAAAGGCAAAGAGAGTGAGGGAACGGGAGAAAAAAAAAAATATCATATCTCTCCACTAGACGAATATTTTGGCATCGATCTCTCGCTGATGGCTGCAATGCGATGGAACACATGGCCCACCGTTGGCCGCCGTGATGTCGGGACTCGCAATCGGCATCCAGACGGGCAATGGGAAAGAAGCGATGGGAAACGACAACACTGGTCACTGTCACTGTAGATTACGCGGGCTCAGACTGAGCCTGCGACGGTATGGTACGGGGTGACATCGGGTTGTTTTTTTTTTTTTTTGGACTCTTTTTAAACAGCAATATGCTGCTTTTTTCTACCACTACTCGTAAATTTTTCTTAAAACTTCTTCGTTCAAGGTTTTTGTTTTTGTTATTATGATGACAACTTGCTTATAAATGATACACGTGGGGAAAACAAGGATGCTTCGAATTTATTTCAATATTTGTTTATCTTTGAAATATACTGTATATAATATATTATAATGCTATAAGGAAGGACAACAAGTGAAAGTTTTTAGGAAAATATTATCAAGAGAATAAAATTGTTTTTGAAGTTTTCTATTTACTTTGTTTTTACGATGGGGCTAAATAAATATACATTTTGATTAGAAAATGTAGTGCTGTAGTTAGTTTACATAGAAAATTTATTAAGTATTTTTATTGATTTTAAATGTGTTGAGAATTCCATTTTGCCCTTAGTTTATTAAAATTAATTTAATTTTTTTTTATTAGAGAGAAGCTAATGATCATTATTTTTTTTTTATTTTCTATTTGCACGATAATAATTATTATTATTAAGTTGCGGAGTAATATTTTGGTATTTACTTATGATTAAGTTATAGTCACAAAAACTTGATACCGGTATATTGGATTCAAATGTTTGCGAACGGTGAAGTGATGTTTTATCTGCAAATGTTTGCCAGTTATAAATTAAATGCTGCGTATACCCTAATAAAATAATTTTGGAAGTGTGTGTGGATGTAATAAGGAAGCTGTTAATGCACGAGATTGCGTTGCTACAATTTAAAACGAATTTTTCTAAGCGCGCTTCAAAAATGCCTTCCATTTAAAATAATTACTGTCAATTAGGAATTTTTTTCAAGCTTTGCTTCCGGTTAGCGGAAAAAATATATTTTTTTTTTACGTTTGTTTATTGCTTGATTTGAAATAAAATATTAGTAAATTAAATTTATGGCTTTTTTCTTTAATAGATAAATATTATTTAGTACCATAGATATTGTTGAGATTAATGGATTAGTTAGGAATGAAAACTTTCACGAGAGCTAAAAAAAAAGATATTAATAATATGAACTTCTTATTAATCAAAATCTTTACAGTGCCGAACTTTATTACAATCAATGATTGAAAATCTCTGAACGAAATTTGTTCGAACGAAATTATGCTCGAATTTGAAAATTTTTTAAGTACTGTACATGTAACCGGAGCGCCATTATGTTATGTGATCAATAAAACAATTTTGTGTCCCCCCAGCTACGCTTAATCATTTAACATTTTTTAATATTATTTCATATTTTCAATGAAATCGAAATGAAGCAGAATAATAGCGTTCCGGTTTGTAAACATTTCGAGTATCAGTTGTTTTTCAAAATTTAAGTAGTTTTTTTTTTTTTTTTTTTGATTTTTTTCATTTTATTCTCAACTATTTTCCTCCTCATTTTCTTCAGCCAGTGCGGAGCCAATGGTCAGTAGTCGGCAGAGGGATTCGGTTCGGCCCCAGGTGCATAAAAATCCCGAACAAAAAACAACACGAGTTCGAACGGTTTTGAACGAGAAACAGCTGCACACGCTGAGGACATGTTACGCGGCCAACCCTCGACCCGACGCTCTAATGAAGGAACAATTAGTTGAAATGACCGGACTAAGTCCGAGAGTGATTCGAGTGTGGTTCCAAAATAAACGGTGCAAGGATAAAAAGAAAAGTAATCTCATCAAACAGCTCCAACAACAGGAAAAGGTAAAAACTTCACGTTTTGATCAATATTTTTCAAATATAGTATATAAAAACTGAAATAATTTACACATAAACCCCTGGATGTATGATGATTACAAATGCGCATTTCGTGCGGGGTAGCGCTAATTACTATTTAATTCAATAATTTACTCTAAAATTTAAATCGAAATTTTTAGGCATTTTTTAAAAAAAAAAATGATTTTAACAAATTCGGCATTGATCACGAAGCACAAAGATTGCACCAAAAATAATACATTATTATTGTAACTTAAATTATAAAAATATAATTTATTTTCACCTGACAATTTTCGCTTCCAAAAAGCCTAAAAGCGGAAATAACACCCTCGTGATTTTTTAATGGCGCATTCAAAAAAAAAAAAAAAAAGTGTTTGTTCAAACAAAATATTAAAAGTTATTATTTGACAAGTCAAGTTTGATGTTTTCGTCATAGAAGATAGAGAAGTCAAAATAGACTTTGCGATTGAATATAACATTAAAAATGTAAAAATGGAGGAGAGAGTAGGTGGGGTAAGGTACGGGGGGGGGGGGAATAGTTAGATGGTGAGGTGGGGTGTTGTTGTTGTTAGATGACGCATACGTATAATATCGACGGGGTAGTGCGAGGCCTAGCGGTAGAGATGAAACGAATTGAGAAGGTATCGACATTCGCCACACCGAACCCCACCCTAGAACATAGAATCACCTTTAACTCAACGTCGATATGTACACAAACATCAGGTCTCTTTACAATCGGTTATAATAATTGTTCGCGCTGATATTTATTTATTTATTTATTTTTTTTAATGGCGTTGGATAGGGAAACGTTATAGCGCCGGCCATGTTTTCTTCCGGGATGGCACGTACCGGGGCGCCCTTTTGCGCTCATTGTGAATCGAGCGGTACAACATCAATCGGAATCTTATCAGCACAAGCACTCGATAAACAGATTTAGTACAATATTTGTGGTTACTCTTCTCTTCTTCGCATTAACTCACAAACCTTCAATCATTCCGCTCCATTTATTTTTATAATCCTCTTCTTCCCTATGAGATATACTCACTCGTCGTGTGTCGTATGGAGAATAAAAAAAAAAAGACAGCACCCACATTTTCATTCACTTAATTTAATTACATCATCTTTTTTTTTTTATTGGTGATTTAACTTTTTGTCACGTGTGATAAAGACTGTTTTTTTTTTTTTTTAAGTTAAACTTAGGTAAACATTTATTTTTATTATGAAATAGATAGCTTATAATAGTTTGAATTATCTCGTATGATTAGGTATGGTACTTAAGTAAGTCATAAACAATGGCATTTATGACTGATTGCGCAATTGGAATAAGTGCTAAAATTTCGATTAGAATGCGAACTGTTGAGATTTTTAATATTAAAATTATAAGTTTAAAGGGGAAAAAAATTTTTTGCTTTTATTTGTTTTCCCGGGTGTCCGAGAAGGTACTGACCGATAAACATTTGCGATTAAAAAATAAAAAAAATTAGCAAAATTAAAAATTTAAAAATACCGGTAGTGTTTTTTGTCTAAAAAAATAATTCTTTTGTTAATTAAAAAAATATTAAAAAAAAAACTTCAAATTTAAAAAACGACATTTCTCATAAATAAAATTTCTCATGCTAAAATTTTTGACGGAATATTTAAAAATTAATATACTGTACTATATTATGCAGGGTGGCGCAAAATAAGTGGGATCCCCGGTTATTTTTGTCATTGAAAAAAAGTTGTAAGAACTTTAAAAATAATTATAATATAAAGACTACGATAATGAAATAGTGACCTCAAAGGTTGAGTTAGCAAGTGAAGAAAGGTTTACAATTTTAAATTCGCCAAAAAACATATTAATTTGATTCAAGAAGGGGTCCCACTTTTTTTGCTCCACCCTGTATATATAATTATTCAAAATAATTATTTTTTTACACAAAAAACTTGCTGAGTTTCTCCATGAATTTGAGTTTTTAGCTTTGCTAGTTTTTTTTTTTTTAATTGCAATCGGATCTCGGACACCCGGTAGTTTAAGACACAGTTCTAATGAAGCACAATTTTAATTAAAACTGCATCTTGAAAATAGTGTAATAGAACTTTGGTTAATTAGTCGCGTGAGCTTGCAATAAGTTTAATTGGTGTTTTATTTAGCTCATATTTTGGAATTTTATTTATCGTACTTTAACGCATAATTATTATTAAATAAATAAAATTTAATAAATGGCAATAAAAAGTAACTTAATATGTAACTTTTCATAAGAAATTTCCTTTAATTTTTATAGAACATTTCCCCATGTTTTTGATTAATGCTGATAAATAAAAATTTAAATATTAGCTAACAAAAATTTAATTTTTTAATAAGAAAAGTTTTGAATAAGTTTTTTTTTTTTTTTAAAAAAAAGCACTTTTTTTTTATTAAAATTTTTCACCAAGGGGGAAAAAATAAATAAATAAAGTGGAGAAAAAGCCCTCTCGAGGATCCCGATGTTATTATAATTATTTTGGTGGTCGCTTTTTATTTATGTTTATTTGAAATCACACGAGTCAACATGTGGTCAACCGAGACATGGGTCATTCGGCAACCGCAGACCCCGAAAATTATCCGAGGAGAAGTTTATTTTGAGACAGAGGTTGGGGGCTAACTTTGTGACTTGTTCGGCAGCTAATAAATTCTGCAGCATCCTAGCTCTGAGCCCCTAGTGTCAGAAGCAGCAGAAACATCTCTTAAGTTGAGCATTCATTGAGAAGGTGGAGCGCGCGCACACAAAGTTAGAAGAAGAAACAAAACAAAAAAATGAAATGTGGGTGGATGAGGATGAAGATAGTAAAGAGCGAGTTTTGCCTGGAGGTCCATTAACCTTATTGCAGCTGCTGCTGATGCGCCCCCTTTCGGCAGCCATAAACAAATAAACGTCGCGGTTCCTGTGTTTAGATTTAAAAACCGCATCCCTCCTCAAAAGCTCCACAACTTTTATAAACCTTTGGAAAAATACGCGTACATCATCGACTTTTTACTCGTAATGTGCCTCTCTTACCTTGACTCCACTCAAATCTAGGAAGATAACGAGCTCATAAAAAAAAAAAGATTTAGAAAAAAATACCGGTATATTACATATATTTTTTTTTAACCAATCACCGTAAAAAGATTGATTTATGTTGCGAGATCATTTCCCATTTTAAAAGATTCTTTAATTTCGCGAAACTAAAGATGCGTTTTCAATATGAGTTAACCTGATAGCTCTTAAGTTTCGAAGGTTAGAACCAGGAAATAATAAAATTTTTTAATAAAATTAAAATGGGAATAAAATTTATTAATAAAATTAAAATGGGAATAAAATTTTTTAATAAAATTAAAAAGGGAATACAATTTTTTAATAAAATTAAAAAGGGAATAAATTTTTTTAATAAAATTAAAAAGGGAATAAATTTTTTTAATAAAATTAAAAAGGGAATGTACAATTTTTTAATAAAATTAAAAAGGGAATAAAATTTTTTAATAAAATTAAAAAGGGAATAAAATTAAATTAAATAAACACAATCAATTATTTTTTTTTAATAAAATATATATATTTAAATTTAATTTTAAATTCGATTTATAACAATTTTTTTTTTTTTTTTTGTTAAAAAAAAGTTAACACCGATACAAGTAACTCAAGTTTTTCAATTATTGTATTTTATCGAATTAGCATAACCAGTAAAAAGTCTTTTTGTATACATTTTACACTATTTATTTACGTCGGTTTTTTTAAAAAAAAAAAAATTAGCATAATTTTGTAGACGTTTTTTTTTATCTTAATTTTAGTTTTTATTTATCTTTTAAGAGAAAAAAAAAAAGAACAGGATAATTACTTTTAATTTTATGCGACGATTTTTAATTAATCAAGTTGAAAAAGCAAATTTATTTTTTCCTTCTCCTTTTCGAAAGCCCCGTATTCCGTCACAAAGGTTAGTCGTTTCCCATTATGACAAAGGCGTCAGAAAGGAAGAAAAAAAAAACGACCCGACGATGTTCCTGCGCCATCAAAATGTCTTCTTATCAGCACAACACGTTTATTCTAATATAAACATTTTGTGGCGGTATATGCATTCGTAGAAGAAGTCGAAAAAACTGCGACACCGTAGACGCGTACGTGGACATGTATACACGTTTTTATACCTTGTATCTAAGCAAGCGTTTTGTAGTGATTGCATGGTCAAGTAAACCAGTAAACTAAATCAGACTCGGTGTCTCCATCTCTCTGAATTCCTCAGCCAAGCATCATTAAAATACCATTGGACTAGAGGGTTTTTAGCTTAAAAATCCATGTTACGGCGCGCCAGTCAGCCTCACCCACCTACAACCCATCTCCTGATTTTCTCTCTCTTTCTCTCTCTCACACACACACATAGCCTGAGCCTACTTATGTGAAATTGGATGGATAACATCAACTCTTATTCTTACTTGAGCTTCTATCGTTGGAAATCAGCGTTCGTCAATCCCCACCCCGCATTACGCTTTGACTAATTAAAAATAAGGATTGATCATAAAAAAATTATTTTAAGAAAAAATGATAATAATATTAATAATATAATGAGCAAAAATGTCTGAAATGAGTTTTGATGAAGATGGGAGGGAGGAAAAGTTGAGCCCGTTGGAGCCCCGAAAGAGCCCGTTGGAGGCTCGGACTTTGCAAAAACACCCATCATTTTCTAATCAGGAGGCAATCTGCTTTCGCCATTTACTTTACTTCGCTTTAAGTTGGAAAACATGTCACTAGCAATGAATTTTTTTTTGTTTTTTTCTTCTTTTTTTTTTCTTACTTCCATCGGGGATTTTTACGCACTCAAGTACTTTCTTAGCATCATTAACACCGTATTACCTTTTTCCGTTGCGATGATAAAAAGAGGGAAAACTATCAATGGATTATTATTGAACAATTTTAATTGTGCATCGCACTCCATATTTTAAATAGAAAACATTCTCCGAATAAAAAAAATTAATAAAAAATAGTAAAAGGAACAATTGGGCAAATTGGAACGATTACAAATTACGTGTCAAAATTTGATTGACTTTTCTATTTTTTTTTTTTATTTTTTAAAGTACGGTAATGTTTTATTTTGGGAGGGGAAAAAGTAATGTTCTCGTTACAATCGTTATGATAATAAAATATGTTCTATAAAAGCACGCATATTTAAATAATAAAAAAGTAAAGTTTTATTATTTTATGTTGATTTTTATATATTTTTTTAATGAAGGATGTTTACATATGTCATAAAATATTTAAATATGTAAATAATTGTTTTTAATTTTTTTTTTTATTATTATTATTATTTTTAATTTTTATTTTTGTTAAAGTGAACGCCCCACTCAAAGATTTTTTAAGAGAGAGACGAAAATTTATTTTAAGAGTTGTGTATTTATCCTATGGCGTACCAATTAGGAAACGAGATTTAATTTCTTCCTGAACGGTTTTTTTTTTATCATTTTTTAAGTTTAGGTCCTCGAGACTAAGGTGTGTTCCTATTGTACGTGTATTTTTTAAAAAAAAAAAATGTTGAATGTAGGTTGACTATACTTTTGCGTTAGATTGTTTAAATACTGCAGATACAAAAAGGAAAAAATATAAAGCAAATATAAAATTTAGATTTACATTAAATCAAAAACTTTTTTTAATTCATTATCAAATTTTTTTTTTAGAGTTTTGTTGTGAATTTTTAATAAATTTTGTCCCAAAAGAAATTTGATTTTTTTTAAAAATTTTGGAAAAAGTAGATTAAAGCGCGCACGCTATATGGAAAAAATGGTTTATGGCGTAAGATGCACATTGTAAATTATAGGCAATGCAAAAAAATATTATGTTAGGCTTTTTAAAATTAAAAATAATTTTTGCTAATTTAATGCTATATAATAAATATATATACGGTAATAAATTGCCAATTTAAATGCCGCAGTTTTTGAAATAAGTGATGACGCCATGATAGCTTGTAATTTGTTTTTGTCCGTTTCTCAAAACACTGTGAGGCTTTCATTAAGCAAATAAATTACAATTTTGAATGAGCTGTAAATATTTAGACGGTTCGTCGGCCATGTCAACAATAAAAGATGCGCGTCTTGTATATCTTTTGGGTGTTTGGTTGGCTCACGGCCACCATCATTCACCGTGTTATGGCGTCATGCTTTGACTAGACCAGTAATAGGTCACCCTCCGCCTCTGACCTGCTCATCATAAGCTTTCTATAGTATTTTAGCCTTCTAGTGATAGCAACTGCCAAATTGAAAATAGCTGGTGCCAATTTAACTGAATGACAATATATCATGAGTAAACATTGGCATAAACAAATATTCGCAAATGACAAACATTTGGGAGCCTCGCGGCTGAGATTTTTATTTATTTTTTTCATTTTTATCGACAATTTATTATATTTATATTTTCACCGGTTTTGAAGACTGAAGAGCAATTGCTTTTTTTTTTATACCGGTTTTCGAACTGCGGTCCAAAATACCGAAACTTGTGATTTGCACTACAGAAGGAAAGCTTATAAATATTTTTCATCAATTTTTGGAAATGACAAAATAAATCATTATTTGATATAATATCCGTTTTTCAATATTGTACACTTTGCTTATCTGTAAACAAGCTTTTAAATCTTCAAATGTGTCCATGAAGAGCTGTTTTCAAAGAACTAAAAGCTGAAGGTCCCATGGAGCTTGCTTAGGACTATAGCGGAAGGATGCTTAATTAAACACCTACAAATGAAGTTTTTTGCAGAGTTGACAGAGGTGTGCCGACTTGCAAGATCTCAACGCCCTTGGATAGCAGGAGCTCCGAACTGGGCTGCAACTTTTCAGTGAGCATCTTACTGATAGGAGCAACGTATCGTCTGTGGTGCAATTCACAAATTTTGGAACCCATTTTGTTTTGCGCACTAGTTACAAATTAATTAATGTCCGCTAGGCATGGCAAGTAGTTGGATGGTTCTTACACCAACTACTTCTGGGTGGACGAATTCTGTCCTCTTGAGGCGCTCTGTATTCTCTGCTGTCCTTATCAGGGCAGGATGGGACAGAAAAACCAACCCATCCAAATTTGCATTGCAGGATCTTAAACATTTGAGGGTGTAAAAAATGACAGTGCGGCTAGCGCTGTTTTTGGGCGTAATTACATAGGCCTACACTAGATCTCGCATTGCATCATCTAAAAAACGCGATGCAAGGAAAATGGTGCAAAGTGAATATCAGTTTCTCATAGGAAAGCGTGTAAATGTAAAAGAAACGTACTCCAACTGCCGTAATGTGGTGTGCATGAAAAAAGTTTTATGCTTACAAAAGTTAATAGTCTTTTAAAACCAAAATAAAAAAAATGGCAAAGATGCAAATTTGAAAATAAAAAGGAAAATGGAGGAATTTAGAGGTACACATGATGTAAACGCCAAAATTACAAGGTGTATGTTGATGCAAAGCGGGACAGTGATGCAAAAGTAACCTTATATAGTGTCCGTAAAGATAAAGTATAGTTTTGAAAAATTAATAACTATGTCAATTTTTAAGGAAAATCGATTTT
>JAQGAZ010002442.1:0-17800 GCA_034692225.1 Polydesmus complanatus
AAATGGGGAAACTGTGTCCAGTATTTAAACGCCCCTTATTAAAAATGCTAGGGGTGCCTTAAATGTTGGACCCGTAATGGACAATTACACAGGTACAAAGAGGGTGAGGTTTAAATAGCAAATTTTATTTTAATCAATACAAACTTTACATATTCTAAAAGTAGACACTTCAAGCTTTCTTATATGCTATTCCGTTCTATTTTAATCGCATTTTTAAATACATTTATCTAAGATCCTTTTCGCCCGTGTTCGGAAAAACAACAACGTTCAAACACCACGTGTTTTATCTAATTTTTTCATTTTAATATAATCGCCCTGCCTAAATTCAACTAAATAAACATGGGAACAACATAAAACACATCACAATTTGTCAATTTTATCAAATATTTTGCCTGAAAAATAACATAACTGACTTAACTAGCGCAGGAATCGCGTCGCTTCCAATCCAACATGGATGCCATCTCAACGTGTAATTTGTATTTTTTTGGTAGTAGAATTTTACTAGTATTACTAGCAATACAGAGATCATTATGAAACAGAATTTACTACCACCTGTATTCGGTGACTAGTACTTTATGGACTTGTATTTGGTAGTACTAGCAACATTATGAAACGGGGCCCAGATGGCAGTTGAGAGCTGAAGGTGCTGAATGAATGTTGTCTTTCATTTCTCTCCTTCTTTAACCTCATTTTTTTCTACATTCTCAATTATAAATTTTTCAGTAATCCATCGAAATATTTATTAAGCTTTGTTTAAACCTGCCGTGTTTAATTGCAGCTTAGTTTTAGAGCATAGATGGCTTGTATTTCTTAAGATAAACGTGGATTTTGAAAAACGTGTGAACCATGTGCTTTTTCTTTGTTTCAATTTCTAACCAGTGTTTTTTTCTTATCGTCTACGCATCAAAATATTTCATTGAATTCAGTTTGATTAGAACTAATTTAACGGTTAACAATAATTATTATTACTGGTGTTTAAATGGTTATATTTTTTAAAAGATGCAATTTGATTTAAATGATGTGCTTAAGATAGTGAACCACGTGCTATTTCTTTGTTTTAGGTCTACTTCTTATGGTTGTTTTTTTTTAATTAATAGAAAGGGTTAATGAACATAGGCTTTGAATAATATTTAATTTATTTTTCTATAATTTTTTTTTTGGAAACAATCAGAGCGACTAATTAATTTTTGTTGTGTGACTGTTTCGGCTGGATATAGAGCTCTGCGGATGACCTTCTGGTTAGACGAATTTACGGGAGACAAGGTTTTAATTTAAACAATGTTCAAGCAATAATTGGTATAAAAGCAGAAGAAATTGTAGAACGAAGTATAACTGATTTCCAATACAAAACGCATCGCTATTTATACTCACAATTTTAATATGTTTTCATTTTGAATTTAATTGTGACATGTTTATGATCTATTTTTGGTTAGATAATCTTTACTTTTTAATAGACTTCTCTTAACATGTTTATAAATTGTCTATATTTTTTTAATGATTTTCTCTATTTTTTTTTGTTTTTTGTTTTTTTTTTTTTGGACAAAAATGAGTGTTCTTTGTTTTTTCATTCTTACATCACAATTTTGAATTCTATAGCGGTCGTGTCAATGTGATGAACATGTAACATGGTCCTTCAATTATATTTACATTGAATAATTTAAATGACATTAATTTATATGATTGTATAATTTTATTATAATTTAATGATTTTTATTGATTACAGTAGTTGAAAATTTAAATATGAAAGCTATTTGATTTGCTGTGTTTAAAAGTACATGCACCTTATACTAAATTGCTAAATACTGGTTTGTGATTTGCCAGTATTCTTAATTATTGTTTCATTAGTGTTAATAATTTATTTGTTTTTATTATGAATTGTTGATGATTTTACCTTGGAAGGCATTTATTTTTAAGCGTATTTTAATTTGCCTTAATATTTTTTATGTAGAAATAATTTAAAAAGTCTAATGAATGGTTTTTAATGTGTAACTTTTTTTGCTGGTACACAATTTATTTATTTTTTGCTTTTTAAATTTTTGTTTTATTTCTACTTTTACACTATTTTTTTTTATGTGTTTAAGTCAAACCAAACAGTTGTTTTATTATTAAAATAGTTAAAATTTGGATTGTGACTAATTGATTATGGTTTTAAAGATATATTGCTTTTCCCAAATAATAAAAATGTTTAAATTTAATTTTTTTTTATAATCCATGTTAGCTCTCTAACATATTTCAAATAGCATTTATTGCTTTATATTCCATTTATTTTATATTACTGTACTTTTTATTAAGTATTATTTTCTTACTTTTAAGTTTTTGGAATGCTTTCAGGTTTTTTAATTGAGATTATGGGTTGTTTTTTTTATATTGATGTTGGAATTGTAAGAATAAAAACCAATTTTATTTGCTTACATTTTTTTTAAAGACATCGGGTTTTTTGTAACTACTAAATGTAATGTAAAATTTAATATTGTTACTACCCGGTAATTTGAAATCATTTTAGCAATTTTTTTTTAATTTTTTTGATAACCATAATCAATTTGCCAAACATTTCGCGTTTATCTTATTTAAATGCCACGTGAAATTTAATTAATACTTAATTATTATTATTGCTGTTTTGTTTTTGTTTCCTTATTTCTAAATCGGTTAAAATGTAGTTTATGATTTATTTATTACATTTGTTTTTTCAATAATAAAATCAAAACCTATGCTTAGTGTAGCTATGTTTTTTGTAGCTCTTCAATTACGGCTAAGTTCGGTCTTCTGGTGACCAACTCTCCAACATATTTCAATGGAATTCATTGCTTTGCATTTCATTAATTTTATTCTACATGTTTTTAAGTTAGTATTATTTACTTTTTTTAGTTTTTAAAATGCTTTCAGGTTTTTTAATTGAGATTATGGGTTTTTTTTTTAATTAATGTTGGAATTGTAAAAATAAATTTATCAGCTGTACAGTATTTACCGGTATTCAATTTAAATGGTTTAAATTTTAATCAATTCTCATTTGGGTAATTTCAACGTTGCCGCAATTTAACAATTCGGTATTATTTTGTGCGGGTTTTTTCAAAAGCCGCATATCATTATTAATTTTTGTAAATATATCTTTAAGGTTATTTGTGAACACATTTTTTTACGGCCCAAAAATTAACTTTTACAACTATAATACAGTATAATATGTATTTCATTTTTTTTTAATTTTATTTATTTGCGTCTATATTTAGTAGACAAATTACAATCAATAAAGCATTTACATTTTAATAACTTATTTTATAAAATAATGGTCATTGTAATGATTGAAGGTCATTGTATTCACGTAACCTCTCAACTGTTAAACAATCAAAATGTGGCGTTTATTTGTTTAATTTCATCTTTTGTCACTCTTTTCTTCTTTTCTTTACATGATTATTTATTTTCCAAATTTGCATATACAGTATTTATTTATGTATTTTTGAGAATAAGATTTAAACAGGTCTAAATTGCTTTATAAGGGAATTGTTACAAAATTTCATTATTTTACATTACTACTTGTTTTAATAATAATTTTTAGTGAATTGATTAGTTATGTTTATCTAATACCGTAATTATTTTTTCGTAGGGTTTAATTACGCTGCTCAATTAATTAAATTTTCTTGGATGTAGCTCTTCCTTGTCAACAGTTGTCGAGCTTAAAGGAGAGCTCTTGCCAAAGCTTCATCTACGCTTTGCACCAGACGGCAGTAGGAAGCTGAAGCTGTTGAGAGTTGGTTTTGTCTGTTTTGCTCCTCATCTTCAACATTGATTTTTTTTCACATTTCAATTTTTCTATTAGTTCATCAAACTAATTATAAAATATGGTTTATATTTAGTAAAAAAAGTCGCTTCCTTATTACTGGAGTTCAGATGGCTGGTATCTATTTAGATACACATGGATTTTGAAAAACATGGTTGAGATGGTGAACCACGTGCTTTTCCTTTGTTCTTATTTTAGAGCTAACATTATCTTGATTAATTAACTAAAAGAATGAGTTGTTGTTGGTTGAATTATTTTATTTGTTTATTATTTTGATGAGTTATTGTTTTTTTTTTTAAATTAATAATTTATCACATGTTTTTGCTGTTCATGTTTGCATTAGCTATTTGTTTTTAATTAAAATAGCACCATATTAAACGTCTAACAATAAAATTTGAATTATTTCTTATTTTGTTGTATCGATTTTTAAATACCGGGACATGGGATAAATTGGTGTACGTTTTTTCCAGTCCTTTAATGAATGATTTATTTATTTTTTGTCTCTTTATAATTATTAATTATAATATAAATATAATAGTTTTTGAAAGTTGCTTTTATTTTATCATGAAGCCAAGTTTGCTGTTTATATTTTAATTCAATATTTCAAATGGACACGTTTTCTCTTTTTTTTTTAATGCCACATTTGATGATTGTGCCACATATAATGGTTCTGTCACATTTGATGGTTCTAATAATAGTAAAAAAGTTTATCTTTTCTATTGCTTTTTTTTCGGTGTTTTTTTTTTTTTTACATTAATTTTCATACTTGTTTAATTCAAATCATATTATTTGGCATACGTATTTTTTTAACGTTGGATTTGTTGTAGAATTTTAACCTGTAAATTTAAATTATGTTCAGAGTTATACTTAAGCCGCGGATTGTTTTTAAGCTGTACTTATTAAGTAATTAAAAACCGATAGTTAACCTATCTTTCTTCAAGGGTGGGGGGGGGGTTGTGAATGGGAGTAGTCATGGGTTATGTTTAAATTTTTTTGGTTATGTAGGCTACTCCTTCCTCAAGAAGACGACATCCGCTAAAATGTCAAATTTACTAAACTTTAAAAAAAAATAAATGTTAGAATAATTTATTGAAAAAAAAAAAGGAAAGCATTAGAAATCATTTTAAAATATTTTTTTCTTTATGTTTTATTTGCTTTCGTTTAAAAGTCCAAACAGACCAAACCTCTTATACCTCTTATAAGGTTGAATTTGTTTTCTTTGTCAATAACTATAAAGCATAGATGCTGCAAAGCTGTGCCCAACAATCAAGTTAATACCTCTACTATTAGTCCCTAATTTGTTCTTTTAACTTTAATTTACATGGCTTAATTTTATATTTTTATTTTGAACTTGTTTTTTAATACATTTTTTGGTTAATTAACGACCAGGGCATTTACTGTCAAACAAATGTTTTAAAGTGTATTATTATTTTATCTATTGCTTTACTAATTGGAATAATAGAAGCAAATTGTTTTTTAATATTATGAGAAAAAGTAGGCTACTATCTTACATTAAAATTTAATATAGCTTGAGTACTTATTTGAAACAACATGTTTGAATAAAAACAACTCAACGTTTTTATTTTGGTTAATTCCGGTACAGTAGGCCTGTTTATTTTTTTTAGGTCTGAATTTAATCATACCCCAAAAATATCCCAGTTTCTTTATGCATAATATTAAGTTCTTTGCGAAGTTACTTGCGGAGTAGGCTAATTACCTGGAGTAGAGGATGTAAGCCTACTTTTTGCTTTATTTTTTAAAACTTTTTTTTAGTTAATTCTGCGATCACAATTATGCCTATTACACTTTTATTTGATTAATGTTTGGTAATATAAAATTTCAGCATTTTGCTTGTTATTAGTGACAGCATTTAATTTAAAAAGGGGACCAACATTTACGAAACTTTTAGGTATTGGAGTAGCTGCCCCTTGTACGTTATTTTGTCCTGCATGATGTTTTCACTTTGCCTTTTCAGCGAAGAATTTGTATTTTAATTTCTTGTTTTCCATTAACTTGTTATATTATTTTATTTTTATGACTTTGTTTTATTTTCATTTGTTGATAATAATCATTAATTTTCTCTAAAATAGTAACTTGTACGTTGGCTTTATTGGCATGATTTTTAGCTCTTTAAAGTCAATTTGTTAATTTTATTTAATTTTATTTTAATTTTATGTTGTAGGCCTATTTGATATTCATTTAGAAGAACTTTTGAGGTTTAATCGCCCAATTTATTGTTGAATAGCTTTATGGTTTCCAAATTATTGCTGATCTTAGTTGCATTTTTAGCAAAACACCACCTTCGATGCTTCTAATCTTGTCCATTATAAGATTTGCACAACATTTCTTATGCGTTATACATTTCAATTCACGCACAATACACTTCATGTTGTGTTTTTTTTTTTATTTGATTTTTATTTTCTGTTAAATCTTAATTATAATTTTTTTTAATGGTTACATTTTTTTTTATTTTACGATAATAATTTTTTACCCATTTATTATATTTTTTCGTGAATTGATATGTTTTAATGTGCAATAGTGTAGATTTTGCTAACTTTGAAATTAATACAGTATATACTCGTATTTAATGTTAGTTGTAAACAAGTTTCTTCTGTTTCTCCATAGTTATTTGAACTATTAAAATTTACAAATTAATAACTATTATAATTATTTACAAATAATTTTTGAAAACAAAAAATTTTTTTTAATTGTAGTGTAAATTTCTTTTATGTTTTCGATTGATTGTCTTTAACGTTTTTTTTTTCTTTTTGAAGTTTGTCATAGAACAGGTGACAGATTTATAATTAATTACTTTTAATAGACTATTATTCCCTATTGATGAAATCCCTGTTAATAAATAACATAGTATTAGTTAAATTTACAAATCGTGCAAATACTGTATGTTCTAATGCAAATACTGAATAAAATAAAAATTTAAACCATTTTGTATTCCCGCTTTTTGTTTTCCTTCATTTAGAACCTCCTTTCCAATGGCTTCAGAGCAGTAAGGAGCGCTTTCTCCAACGCTTCATTTACGCTTTTCCACCAGATGGCAGTTGAGAGCTGAAGGTGCCGAGTGGATGTTGTCTCTTATTTCTCTCCTTTAATCAAATTTTTTCTACATTTTCAATTTCAAATTTTTCAATAATCTATCGAAATATTTATTAAGCTTTGTTTAAACATGCCGTGTCTAATCGCAGCTTACTTTTGGAGCGTAGATGGCTCGTATTTCTCAAGATAAACGTGGATTTTAAAAAACATGTGAACCATGTGCTTTTTCTTTGTTTCTTTTTCTACCAGTGTTCATTTCTTATCGTCTACGCATAAAAATATTGCTTTGAATTCAATTTGAGTAGAACTCATTCAACGGTTAACAATAATAATTACTGGGGTCTAAATAATTTTTTTTTTTAAAGATGCAATTTAATTTATATGATGTGCTCAAGATGATGTACCACGTGCTTTTTCTTTGTTATAACTGTTATCTGCCTACTTCTTACAGATGTTTCTTTTTTAATTTATGAAAAGTGTTAATGAACATAGGTTTTGAATAATATTTAATGTTATTTCCTATAATTTTTTTCCCCCGATACAGTTACTGATTAATTAATTTTAATGTTTTAATTTTGAGTTTAATTAAGTTGGTCATGCTTCTGGTTATTCTGCTTTTGGCTGGATATTCTTTACTTTTTATTAGACTTCTTTTAACATGTTTATAGATTGTCTAAACGGAGATTTGGACTAAAGGAGTATTCTTTGTTTTTTCATTTTTACATCAGTCTTTTAAATTCTAATGCAGAGGTGTCAATGATGGCATTCCTTTTTTATATTCACGTTAATTTATTCCATTTCACTTAAATTTTAAGAATTTAAACATGAAAAATTTATGAATATTTTCCAAAATCTATAATGGGAGAATTTAATTTTTTTTATGTAATGAGTATGTAGCATTCCCTATAATTGTATTTACATTGAATTATTTAAATTACATTAATTTATATGACTGTATAATTTTATTTTAAAGTTTAGTGAGTTTTATTAATTACAGTATTTTAAAATTGTATGAAGGCCATTTGATTTGTTGTGTTTAAAAGTACAGCTGGGCCTCGAATTTTGCACATGATGCAAAAACATGCAAAAAATGCAAAAACAAATTTTTTTTTAATTTCCTCTGTTTTTTTAAAAATTCTTCCACATTCAACTTTCATCAAATTTTTAGGAACGAATTGTGTGAACTGCGTTTCAATTGTGACTTTGTTCTTTTAATTTTATGTTTTTTTTATTTCATCTTGTTAATAGTAAGTACTGAGTACATAACAATAATAAAAATGCATATTATTTTATTAAACTGGAAAAATAAATTCGTTAATTGGGGTTTATGATTTATTTTTAATTACCTGTATTGTTACAATAAGATCAACAATTTTTTTGTATTTATTAAGAGTTGTTGGTGATTTTAATTTTATGATTTTACCTCGGAAGGGATTTTTAATCGTATTTTAATTTGCACTAATATTTCTTATGTAGAAATAATTAAAAGAGCCTAATAAATGGTTTTTATTGTTTCATTTTATTTTACTGGTAATTTATTTTCTTTAATTTTTTTATTTTTTTCTACTTTTACACTATTTTTTTTGTTTTCTAAGTCAAACCAAACAGTTGTTTTATTACTAAGACAGTTAAAATGTGGATTATGGTTAATGGATTATGATTTTAAAAATTGATTTATTATTTGCTTTATCTCAATAATAAAAATGAAACTGTCTAAATTTAATTTTTTTTATTATAATTTGTTATGTTGCTGTTTCTTGCGGTTATACTACTTTTTAATAAGTAGTATATTTGAGATTATGAGTTTTTTTTATTAATGTTGGAATTTTAAGAATAAAAACCAATTTTATTTTGCTTACATTTTTTTTACAGTTAATTTTTAAAGACTTTGGAATTGGTTTTTTTTTAAATTACCTAATGTAATTCAAGATTGTTTCTAATTTGAAATCTTTTTAATAGCAATTTTATTTACTTTTTTTTAAAAAATTTTTTCTATTTATTTTTTCGAAATCGTAGCTTTTTTTGTTTTAATGTTAATGTGATTTTTGTTTTGCTTTTAAATTTTTTTTTTCTGTTTTTAAGTTTGGGTTTTTTTTAATTTTACACCTTTGTCCTTAAATTGAGCCAAACATTTCATTTCTATCTTATTTAAAGGTTATTTGAAGTTTAATTAACATTTAATTATTATTATTGTTGCTGTTTTGTTTTCGGTTAAAATGTAGATTATAAAAGATTTATGGAAAAAATTGATTTATTATTCGTTTTTTCCAATAACAAAAAAATGAAACTTATGTATAGTTAAGTTTTTTTTTTTAGTTCTTCAATCGTGACTAACTCTCAAACATATTTTAATGGCATTCATTGTTGTATTCCATCAATTTTATTCTACATGTTTAAAAATATTATTTCCTTTTTTTAGGTTTTAAAATGCTTTCCGGTTTTTTAATTAAAAGGTAGTAAATATAGCTTCTCAAATGTTAAACAAAATGTGGCGTTCATTTGTTTAATTTCATCTCTTGTCCCTCTTGCGATTTATTTACCAGTACATTCTTTTCTTCAAATGATTATTTATTTTCCAAATTTAGATTTTATATTTTTGTAAAATTTCTTTTTATTTTTTTATTTATTGTATTTTTGAGAATAGATTTAAACTGGTCCAATTTGCTTTAGAACGGTAAATGTATACGGCTATATGTTTTAGTGTTAATTTTTAGTGAATTGATTAAACTTTACAAAAGAATAATTATTAGATAAACTAAACTAATTACGTGGTTTTTCGAAATTTTTTCTTTGTTATTTATGTTTTTCTATTTTTTTTATTTTTTCAAAAAGATTTTTAATTTTTTTTTAGTATAGTTAATTGCTTATTTAATTAAGTTTTTATTATAAATTTACTTTATTTAGAGAAAAAAAAAAACAACATGAGCATAATAATCAAGGCACAATTAACTATACTTATGTTTGATTTTTTGAAATATTGTTTTTTTTTCCTTTTAAATGTGATTGATAAATATATTTATTATTGAAAGTTTTGTCACTTCATTAGATTAACAACTACTATGATTTTTTTTTTAAATTCTTCTAACTTATTCTTGTTTTCCTTTTTTCATAATTATTATTGTTTCATTTATTGTTCATGTAAATGGTTGAATATTCTGCTTGATGATAGGCTTACATTTTGCTCGGGTTGTGTTGTAAAATTGAAACAATAAATTTTATTGGTTTATACAGTTGTTAATTTCATTATTTCAGTTGATTTCAATTATTTTTTTTAAAAATTTATTTTGAACTACATTTAGTAAAGTTTAAATTACCGGTGCTTCTTAGGTCCCTTCTTTATTTTCTTTGTGAGTTAATATTTAAATACTAGGTCTACCTGTTTTTTTTAGCAATGCATTGCTTAAATTGATTTTATTTTCCTTTATAATAATTCTATTTTTTAACTTAAATTATTTTTTTTTGCATTGCATTTACATGCATATATTTTTATCATTTTAAAACTGACGAACTAACGTTATTTTAAATTAAAATCATTTTAACATAATTGTAAAAACTAATTTCGAGTAACAGTTAAATGCAAACCACTAACAATTTCAAGATAGTCGCTTTACTGACAACAGTTGGGTGACTCAACCCCTCCCCCTGCTGTATAGATTCTTTGAAAATTATTTTTATTTAGATTAATGTTCATTGATTGTTTGATTACCTGGGCTACCGATGCTAGACAATCAGATGATTTATGAGACTGAACAGTGAGATGTGTAAATCGTAAGTTTTGCCGTCTTTGTCTGTCACTTAGATCAGCAACTTTACTCTTCAACCTGTACATATCTGTACAAAATTATATTGATTAAAATGTGTATATTTAAAAATTATTTTTTTGCTTTTTAGTGCATTAAAAGCGTCTTTTTTTTAGTTTTTTAAAACTATTTTTTTTATTATCATTTTAAAACTGACTAATGTATGTATTTATTAATGTATTTTTTTGTTTAACACTTCGTGGTATTCAATAATTTTGGTTCTGTTGATAATTTAAATTAGTTGTTCATTACTTTTAATTGAAATAGATTTTTTTTATAATAATTATTATCGTCATTAAAAAATAATTCAATACTGTAATCGTTATTGCGTCTAAATTTCTAACATAATTTTTCGTTTTGGTTTATCAATTCGAGCTTTTGGCTAGGATAAATCAAAAATACAATAATTTTAATAACAATAATATTGAGATTGGGTTTTTGGTCATTTAATAGTATCAACATTGGTTATTTCAATTCATTTCAATTATTGTTTACTTCATTTTAAGTTTAGGATAAGTCTATAAGTTTTACTGCATAATATTCAGAAGATCTGTCGCCTATTCATTATCTTAATGCACACCTTTTAATAAAATGTGAACGGTATAATCAATGCTTTTAAAATATTATTTATTTTTATTTAGATTTAATTTTGGTTGTTAAAATTTATGATTTTAAAGGTTATCAACTAGAACTATTTTTATGATACTATAAATTTGATTTACAATAGTTTTTTTCTTTCTTTTGTTAAGGAAAATTCGTTTTTTGGTTTAAAATCATTTAAACAATTTCGAAAATGTTCCAATTGCCATAATTATTGCACACGTTTTTAAATTTTTATATATTTTGTTTTATAATTTATTTTTAACTATTTTTTTCAAAAGTTTTATTTACTTTTTCTTAATTTTTTGATTTATTTCTAATATATACCGTATTGACGAAATGTTTCCAAAATGCCTTTAGCTTTTGTGTTATGAGTTGTTTTATGGTGCAAGTATTCTGGAAATTAACACAAATATTTGTTAGTTTACTTTATATTATTTTGTTATTAATTAAAAATTGTTTTTATTTAAATAATTTGTTTCTAAAAAAAGCATTTTAAATTATAATTTTTTTTTAATGTTTAGTTTTGTTGAGTTTAGTTTTACTAGATTCAAAAGAGTAGATCCTGATAGCAAAAATATTTAATTTTTAATTTGAAATTTGCACAAAACTGTCAACTTTTCCGAAAGCGCAAAGAGCTTCATAGTTTGTGTTAATTCTTCTATTGCATTTAACAATAATAAAAAAATTACTTAAACTTTCATTTTTTTTAATAGTAACTTAAACTACTTTTAAATAATTGTTTTAATTAAATTATTTTTTGGAAATTAAATAAAACAATATAAAATATTTGTGTTTAATTTCATCTACCATTTCTTCCAGGTTTAAAATCCTTGAAAATATTTAAATATTTATGTTGCCAGAAGTATATTTGTATATTTACATTTATTATAAATCATTTTCTTTTCTGTAAAGTTATAATTTAAATTAATTCAGCAGTCGTATGTTTTACACATGAATACATATGAATGAATTTTGTGAGTTATTATTTTTAAAATTTATTATTATTTAAATTATTTTCTTTGTTTTAAAATTAACTGGATATTAATTATGAAATATGTCACTTATATTTGTTGTTTTCGTATTTTTTTTAATATTCCGCAATTTGTTTAGAACGTATTTTTTTTTTGTGGAACTGTGTGAGTTTGTAATAACAATCCGAATTGTCCTTAATATAGACTACTTATAGTTTTATAAAATATCTACACAATATTTATTTTATATTTTTAATATCTGAAGAAAAACGCTAAGTATGATAAATTTTGATTTAAATTGAAAATAGGTTTCGGCTACCCCTGCTCAATCAATTGAACTTTCCTCGATGTAGCTCCTTCTTGTCAACAGTTGTCGAGCTTAAAGGAGCGCTCCTGCTAACGCGCTGCACCAGACGGCAGTAAGGAGCTGAAGCTGTTGAGAGTTGGTTGTGCCTGTTTTGCTCCTCATAATCCACCTTATTTTTTTTTCTTCCACTTTTTCACAATTCAATTTTTCTATTAGTTCATCAAACTAATTATGAAATGCTGTTTATATTCATTATGGAAAGTCGTATCTTTATTGTTGGAAGTCGGATGGCTGGTATTTACTTAGATAAACATGGATTTTGAAAAACGTGGTTGAGATAGTGAACCACGTGCTTTTCCTTTGTTCTTATTTTAGAGCTAACATTATCTTGATTAATTGACTAAAAGAGTGACGTGTCGTTTGAATTACTTGATGTAATGCTTAATTCTTCTTGAAACAAAAGTCTGTTATTTTTTTAATTTACCGTAATTTTGAATTTTTGTTTGTGGGAGATTACTACAAGATGATGTTTTCTTTCTCGTTTAGATTTTTTATAGAATTAATTTATAATCCACATGTCGCACACCCGCAATAAAAGAGGCACAACTCAAAATACTCATTTTTCAATAACCTGATTAAAAATTAATTACAACCTATTTCTTAGTCACCTTTTTGCAAAATGAACTATTAGAGTTGTGCCTCTTTTGTTGCGGGTGTGCGATGTCATTTGATTGATAGTTTTTGTTCATTTTGATTATTTTTATTTTTTACATGTTTTTGCTTCTCATACATATATACATAAATAAGTATTACAATGCTTTTAATAATGTGACAGGAATAATATATGAGGTTAATTGGGTTAAGTATTTGGAGTGTTCATTTTAATTTTTTTAAAAACAAATACTGTATTTTGAATCCTTCCTATGAATTCTCTGAACAACTTTTGGTCTTGCATCTGCTCGTAATTAGTTTGTATGACATCCTACCCAGAATTATAATGAGCATCATGACAATGCTAATAATCAACCATAACAAAATACTTTATCTATCAATTCGTATTGCTTTAATTCAACTGGCATTTCCTATTGAATAACAAACAGCCAACTGACGTTACAAACTACAAGCTAACGAATAAATCATTACGATTAACTAATTACACTAGCATCCAGTTAATTGTTAGCAAATTTCCGCCCGCAAAAGTTTTGTTTATAATGGGTGGAGTTGAAAGAATAGGTCGTACATTTAAACAAACAATTCCGCGTTTTTGTAGTAATACTATTGAACCATCTCGGACCGATTCCTCCGATCGTCCAAAACTGATATTTCAATGGCATTCGTTGCTTTGTATTCCATTAATTTTATTCTACATATTAAATACTTTTTTTTAGGTTTTAAAATGATTTCAGGTTTTTTAATTGAGATTATGGGTTGTTGTTTTTTTATATTAATGTTGCAATTGTAAGAATAAAAACCAATTTTATTTTGCTTACAATTTTTTTTTAAATTAATTTTTAAATAATTATATCGGATTTGGGTTTACTTTAACTACTAAATATAATGTAAAATTTAATATTGTTACTAATTTGAAATTTTTTTAATAGCAATTATTTTTTTCTTTTTTAATTTTTTTGATGACTATAGTCAATTTGCTTTTACATTTTTTTTTTTTTTTTTTTAAGTTTGAGTTTTTTTAAATTTTACACCTTTGTCCTTAAGTCGAGCCAAACGTTTCACTTATCTTATTTAAATGTCGTGTGAAATTTAATTAATACTCAATTATTATTATTGCTGTTTTGTTTTCGTTGTTTTATTGCTAAATTGGTTAATAAATAAATCATAATCTACATTTTATTTGTTTTTTTCCAATAATAAAAATTAAAATTATGTATAATTAAGTTTTTTTTATGGAGCTTTTCAATCTCCTGGTGACTTAACTCTCCAACATATTTCAATGGCATTCTTTGCTTTGTATTCCATTAATTTTATTCTACATGTTTATAAGTATTATTTACTATTTTTTAGGTTTTAAAATGTTTTCAGTTTTTTTAATTGAGATTATGGGTTGTTTTTTTTATTAGTGTTGGTATTGTAAGAATAAATTTATCAGCTGTATATATTCAATTTAAATGGCTTAAGTTTTATAAATAGCAAAAATTAATTTGGTTTTCATAAACACTTTTCAAGGACAAGTCATTCTCGTTTACTGTTCTCATTTGGGTAATTTTAACGTTGCCGCAATTTAACATTTCGGTATTATTTTGTGTGGGCTTTTTCAGAAGTCGCATATCATTATTTTTCGTAAATATAATTTTAACGTTAGTTTTTACATCCAGAAAATATTTAGTTTTTACATCTGCAATATAGTATAATATGTGATAATTGTATATGTAATAGTATAATTGTGATGTAATAATTGAGGATCCTTGCAAAACGTCCTAGAAAGCGTAGGTAGTGATTATAGCTTCTCAAATGTTAAATAATCAAAATGTGGCGTTAATTTGTTTAATTTTACCAGTTCTCTTTTCACCAGCAAAATCTTTTATTCACATGATCATTTATTTTCTAAATTTTGATTTTATATTTTTGTAAATTTCTATTTATTTTTTGTATTTTTGAGAATAGATTTAAACTGGTCTAAATTGCTACAAAATTAAATTTATTAAATTAAATTAAATTGCTACAACGGTAAACGTAACGAACTTTTATCATTTTATTATACTACTTGTTTTAATATCAATTTTTAGTGAATTGATTAGTTTTGTTTATCTAATATCGTAATTATTTTTTTGTCGGGTTTAATTAGACGGCTTATCTTAATTTTTTTTTTGTTATTTATGGTTTTCTATTCATTTATCAAAAAAGTTGAAAAAACGTTTTGAAGAAATAATTACATTGCGCAGGCTATATTTAATTCAAATTTTCTCTAATTTTTGTTTTAGTTTAGTTAATTTCTTATTTTATTAATTTTTTATTATTTATTTACTGAATTGTGTCATGATTGGTATGCTCATGTTTTTTTTTTCTTCTTTAAAATAAACTGTTTGAAATATTTTATTTTCTGCATTTTAAATGTTATTGATGAATAAATTTATTTTTGAAAGTTTTGTTACTATTAAAATAACAACTACTGGTTTTTTTATTATTAATTTTTTTATTTTGATATAAATATATGAATTTGTTTTGTTAAAAATGTTTTAACTCTTGAAATCTTTTTGTCATGTTTTTTTTATTTTTTATATTTATTATTGTCATTTATTGTTCAGGTAAATGGTTGAATATTCTATTTAATAATATTAAATTTTACAGTAGGCCTACATTTTGCTTAAATTTAAATTTATGTTTAAATTTATAATTTTAAAGGTTATCAACTAGAAATATTTTTAAGATACTATGAATTTGATTTACTAGTTTTTTTTTTTTTTGGTGGAAAATTTATTTTTTTGGTTTAAAATTATTTATACTTTTTTTTCGAAGTTGTCCCAATTGCCATAATTATTGCACACGTTTCTAAAATTTTGTAAAAAAGAGTTAAAAATAAATTATAAAATGAAATAAATAAGTTTTTATTTACTTTTTCTTAATTTCTTGATTAATTTCTAATAATACTGTATTGACGAAATAAATGTTTCTAAAATGCCTTTAGCTTATTTTTGTGTTATGAATTGTTTTATGATGCGGGTATCCTGTGAATTAACACAAATATTTTAATTCTTAATTTAACATTGTTTTTATTTAATTTGTTGCTAAAAAAAAGCATTACCTGTATAAATTATAATTTTTTTTTCAATTGAGTAGTTTTGTTGACTTTAGTTTTACTAGATTCGTCGGCGGAAATATTTAATTTTCAACTTGAAATTTGTTCGAATACATTTGAAAATTTGTTTTAAATTTTTTTATTGGTATAATTTTATTTACATTACATAAATCATTATTTAAATTTGTTGTTTTCGTGGTTTTTTTTATTTGCCGCAATTTGTTTAGAACGTTTTTTTTTTTGTGGAACTGTGTGAGTTTGTAATAACAATCAGAATTTTCCTTAATTTAGACTACTTATAGTTTTATAAAATATCTACACAATATTTATTTTATATTTTTAATATCTGAAGAAAAACGCTAAGGATGATAAATTTTGATTTAAATTGAAAATAGGGTTCGGCTACCCCTGTTCAATCAATTGAACTTTCCTAGATGTAGCTCCTCCTCGTCAACAGTTGTCGAGCTTAAAAGAGCGCTCCTGCCAACGCTTTGCACCAGACGGCAGTAGGGAGCTGAAGCTGTTGAGAGTTGGTTGTGTCTGTTTTGCTCCTCATCCTCAACCTTATTTTTTTTTTCTTCTACTTTTTCACAATTCAATTTTTCTATTAGTTCATCAAACTAATTATGAAATGCTGTTTATATTCATTATGGAAACTCGTCTCTCTATTATTGGAAGTCGGATGGCTAGTATTTACTTAGATAAACATGGATTTTGAAAAACGTGGTTGAGATGGTGAACCACGTGCTTTCTTTTGTTCTTATTTTAGGGCTAACATTATCTTGATTAATCGACTAAAAGAGTGACTTGTCGTTTGAATTACTTGATGTAATGCTTAATTCTTCTTGAAACCAATGTCTGTTATTTTTTTAATTTACCATAATTTTTAATTTTTGTTTGCGGGAGAAGTCTACGAGATGATGTTTTCTTTCTCGTTTAGATTTTTTATAGAATTAATTTATAATCCACATGTCACAAGATTGATAATTTTTGTTTATCATTTTGATGATTTAAATTAATTTTTTTTAAAGAAAAAATTAATTTATCACATGTTTTTGCTTCTCATGCTTGCACTAGCCATTTGTTTTAAACTAAAATAGCAACGTACTTAAACAAATAACAATAAAATTTTGTTGTATTTCTCATCTGCAGTTGGCAATAAGTTCATGAACAAAAGTTCGATTTTGCGGGTCTGCCAGGAGATTGGCTTACCTGCAGTTAACGATGAGTTCATGGACAGGTGGGTTTGCCTGGAGATTGGCTTACCTACAATTGCCAGTGAGTTCATGAACAAAAGTTCGGTTTTGCGGGTCTGCCAGGAGATTGGCTCACCTTCAGTTACTGATGAGTTCATGAACAGTGGGTTTGCCAGGAGATTGGCTCACCTGCATTTGGCAATGTGTTCTTGAACAAAAGTTCGGTTTTGCGGGTCTGCCAGGAGATTGGCTCACCTTCAGTTACTGATGAGTTCATGAACAGTGGGTTTGCCAGGAGATTGGCTCACCTGCATTTGGCAATGTGTTCTTGAACAAAAGTTCGGTT
>JAQGAZ010002443.1:0-17798 GCA_034692225.1 Polydesmus complanatus
GATGCAGAGTGATGCCAAGATGCAGAGTGATGCCAAGATGCAGAGTGATGCCAAGATGCAGAGTGATGCCAAGATGCAGAGTGATGCCAAGATGCCTAGTGATGCTGAGACGCAGAGTGATGCTGAGACGCAGAGTGATGCTGAGACGCAGAGTGATGCTGAGATACTTAAATTTGCTGGAATGCAGAATGATGCTAAGATGTAAAATGTTGCTGAAATCAAAAATGATCCTAATGCTGAGTGATGCTGTGAGGAAGAAGAATACTGATGCCAGAAGAGATGTAACGGAATGTTGCGGAGAGAGTAAATTAAAAGGTTACCAAAGAATAAATCATAAAACGAGGATGAGATAGCCAGAATGATGCTGATAGTCAGATTGATTGCAACAGAAAGCAAAGTGAAGTAGGAGCCAGAACGATGCTGAAAGAGAGTTTGGAAATGAGTGTGAATGGGAGAGAGACAGAGAGAGAGAGAGAGAGAGAGAGAGAGGGAATGATGGAGAGGAAAACAGGTTAAAAGTGCGAGCCAATTGAGACATGCCGTTGTCATAGCAAATATGGGAATGCGGTCGTCTGCTTGATCAAATTTACTAGAAACATTTTACCAAACTGTAAATAAAATCGACGGCCTCAACGACAACTTTTAAAGGCAGAAAATATAAAAAAAAAAAAAAATAGAAAAGAAGACAATTTACATCCCATTTCAGGAGACAGACAAAAATATTATATAGATTTTCTTCGATTTTATTTTTTCTTTTCTTTATTCAATAAGAATTCAATCTAAACCCAACGCACACACACGCAAGATTCTCATACGCAACATTTTATATGTCGATAAAATATTTAAAACACGCGCGTTTTCATTTCTTATTAAAGAATACATAAAACAACACTCTGCGAATCCAACAATAGGATTTAATGAGCGAACTCTTAAACGTAATAATATGATGATCGAATCAACCTTAAATCTAGTTTAACTATACGAAAAAGTAACCTCGTAGTACAAACCCAAATTGGTGTTAGAGTGAACTAAAATAAACATTCTTCATTAAAGAACTCAGGGTCCAAAGTTACGAGCAAAAATTTAATGAAGATCTAACATGCGGCCCCTTGATAATCGCATTGAGTTAAGCGTAAATCCACTGCGCCGCATAGCAGCGAGACATTGCGGTTCAGCTTCCTCACTTGATCTCATAGCGTTATTCAGGGGCAGCATTTTTTGTTTTTACACGCTAACACGTGAAGTGACTCGCGTTCAGCTATGGATCCTATGTCGATACATTTTAACAAGTTATGCTGTGACGTCACTTTCCCATTCTAACGTACTTAACGTGGCTCACGTGACGTCAAGCGCACGGTCTCTAATACAGTAAAGCAATTGGGGTAAAAAAAAAGTTTCTCAGACTCCAAAAAAGAAGTTAACGAGGAGAAATTTAATTAACCTTTTAGTCCACTGTTGCATCCTCCAAAAAAACAGAAAATATATAATAAGGAAGCGCATAATTAGGAGAAAGAGAAAATATAATAATAAACCCAAGCCAAAAAAAAAAAAAAAGGGCTTTTGGGCTTCCGGTCAGCGAGTGATCAATTTCCTTCTTTCGTCGCTCATTTCCCCGCAGAGGAAAAAAAAAATAATGATGCTTAGGTGCTGCCACCTACCTACCTACGAGTAGGCTTAAGGCAGCCATTTTGTCCACCCCGAGGCATCTTCTTTTGCTTCTCGCTCGACAGCCAAATAAATGTTTGATGTTTATGTTTTTCCTTCCTTCCTCTCTCTCTCTCCCACCCACACGGACCATCCACCTTCCATCTCATCTCATCACGTCGTCTGCTATTTTGCTTTTGATGACTAAAGCGCTCGCTGTTCTTTTTGGCCACCGCCGCCGCCGCCGCTTCCCTCGTTATTTTTATGACTTTTGTTTCTCCTCTCTTATTTACTAAGATGATTCGCGCGCTCGCTCATTATTTCATTTGTGGTCACACTCAACTAATGGCCACCCACCCTCTCTCATCAATGACCACCTTCTCTCTCTCTCTCCCTTACACACGCGCATCTCCCTCGCGGCGGACATTGTCTTAAATATAAAAAAGATTGTTTGCCCCAGCGCAGCCTCCGACCAGACTTTTTTTTTTTTGCTTGTTGTTGTTGTTAAAATGATCGAATAAAAGTTTTTCCGAAGATAGATATCAAAAAAAAAAATAACAAGATGGCCGCTGGTCATTTTCTATCGATCACGTGTTTACGGCACAGCATTGCCAGATGCTTCCGGTGGTCAAAGATGGCGGATGTTGGCTGTGGGTGGAGCTTGTGGCCATTTCTCTTTCTCCATCATTCTGGCTCTGCTGCTGCTGCAACTGCTTTCATCTCTCTCTCTCTCGTTTTCATCTCTTTAGATTTGATTTCTATTCGTTCAGGACAGGATTTTTGTTCTTTTAGACATTTTTTTTTTTTTTGTAAATCTTTAGTGATTTGCATTACTCTTTTGAGCTTTATTTGTTTCTAATTTTTACATGCTGATATTTACATTATTCATGCGGAGAGAGTCACTTTTATTCTTGTTGAGATTTTTTTTATTACCTTAACCACAAATTAAAATTCTAAATGTCGGATTTACATTTCTCTGGATTTACATTAGGTGGTTCGTGTATACTAGTGATTTCCATTTTTCTTGTTAAGATTTAATTTCACACTTTTGTGATTTACATTATTTTTGTTGCGATTTACATTACAGTATTTGTGTTGAGAAATTTATATTGTTATTGCTGACATTGCATCGGTTTATTTTCTAGTGATTTACATTATTTCGATTGAGATTTACATTATTTCGATTGAGATTTACTTTATTCTTGCGGAGATTTACATTTTTCTTGCGGAGATTTACATTTTTCTTGCGGAGATTTACATTTTTCTTGCGGAGATTTACATTTTTCTTGTTGGGATTTATTTTTTATACTTTTATAATTCATATTATTTTTGCTGAAATTTTCATCCTTCTTGAGCGATTTACATTATTATTGCGGCGATTTACATTGACTCGTATCTTAGTGATTTACATAATTTTGGTTGAGATTTACTTTATTCTTGCGGAGATTTACTGTTTTCCTCCTTGAGAGATTGATCTTCATAATTTTGTGATTTGCGTTATTTTCGATGTCATTGGCTGATTCATTTTATTGAGTTTTTGTTGAATTTGTAATTACAGTATAATTATTATTGTTTCCATCTCATTGAGATTTACATGTTTTGCTTGGATTGTAACTAATTGATGATAATTTTACTTGATTTTCAATTATTAACAACTTTTTTTTATATCGCAAAACAACATTGTTTTGTTATACTGTAGCTTATATATTTTAGGATTTTAGGTACTTTTGTTAAGATTTACGTGGCTTTTAGTAATAGAGGTACACTTCTAGGATCACTTTGTTAGGATTCTATTCAGGTTTCATGTCTTTTTTTTCCAACCTAAACGCGGGCCCCGATGTATGAATGGGCCCAAACACTTTGCTTTGAATGCCGCGACCTGCTTCTTTATTCGTTCGATTGCACGAATCTATTTAATTGTTGCGCGTGTTGTGAATTGGTGATGTCCATCTGCGCATGTGGTGATGGAGGGAGGGGGAGGAATGTATTGGGAGGTGAAGCGTAATGGCCAAACACGATTTGGTCGTTGGACAAATGGACCTTTCGACAGCCTAAGGGAGAGAGAACGAGAAGGACCATTTGGAGCTGCCTTAGGGGAAGGAAAGAGGAACTCATTCAACTCCCCCACCCCCCTTAAGGGAGGGAAAGCTATTCAAACCCCTTAAGGGAGAGAGAGAGATAGGGAGAGAGTTCTCGTTTGTCAATTTCATTAACAACGGCCGTTTGATTGATCGATGAAACCGCAAACACTAAAATTAGATTTTCATCGTAGGAAATGCAAAAACTTTTACGAATCTCTCTCGTTTTACGCGCTTTGTTGTTTATAATTCCCTCGTTTTACGCGAAATAACGAAGTTAAAAATTCACTAAAAGTTCAATAGAATTCAATAAAAGTTCAATAGAATTCAATAAAAGTTCAATAGAATTCAATAAAAGTTCAATAGAATTCAATAAAAGTTCAGTAGCATTCAATAAAAGTTCAGTAGAATTCAATAAAAGTTCAGTAGCATTCAATAAAATTACGGTTTAAAATTCAAAAACAAAAGATTAAAAGTTCAGTAAAAACAGGTTCGAAATTCATTAGAAGTTAAAGACACGTTCAAAGTCGTTCTACAAATTGTTCTAAATTCATTAGAAGTTAAAGTCACGTTCAATGTCGTTCTACAAATTATTGTTCTAAACTAATAATTCTTTTCTAAAATAAGAATTTTTTGTTCGAAATTTGAAAAAATGAAAAGAGCGAGTGCAACATGTGTTTGTTTCTTCCATCGTTTTTTGTGCGATTTTGATAAGAGAGCAAAAACGTCATTTTAAAGCTCAAGTTTTCCCCCGAAAGCGCCCTCTAGTGACGACACGTGAATTCAGGTTAAGTGAACAAACTTTGTGAATTATTGAACGTTTATATATTTTTTTTTTCTTTAAAAAAAAAAATACAACCAAATTGTGATCTCCTGTCTTCGTCTCCTCCTCCTCCCTCGCCTTACATCACATCAATTATTCAATTTTTGATGTCCTCAAAAAAAGACTTCTGTTTTTCATCCAGCAGCAGCTGCCATCTTGGAAGCGGAAGAGAGTGAAACGCGGAAATCAAGAAAACGCGTCAACCGAGGCTTTATCAAACTCCATGATCTTTAAAACCACATAGAAATTTCGACGTTCAATTAAAGTATTCAATTTCGAACGAGTGGTAGAACTGATTTGTGAGTTTTAACTGAATTGTATAGGCCTACAGTATGTTATTTTTATACTGAATTTTGAATCTATTTTTGCTGAATTTTGAACGTAATTTTACTTAATTTTGAACTTTTATAAAATTTTGAACGTTATTTTAACATTTTTTTTCTGAATCTTGAGTCTACTGTTCCTGAATTTTGAACTTGATTTTACTGAATTTTGAACTTGATTTTACTAAATTTTGAACTTGATTTTACTGAGCTTTGAACTTGATTTTACTCGGCTTTGAACTTGATTTTACTAAATTTTGAACGTTATTTTCCTGAATTTTGAACGTTATTTTCCTGAATTTTGAACTTGATTTTACTCAATTTTGAACTTGATTTTACTGAATTTCGGACCAATTTTTACTGAATTTTATATATATATTTTTTTTTTTACTGAATTTCGTATCTCTTTTTACTTATTTTTGGGCGTAAATTTAATCTTTTTTCTGAATCTTGGGTCAACTTTTACTGAATTTTGAAACTGCTTTTGCCAAATTCCGATCGTAATTTTACTGAATTTTACATCTTTTTTTTTTTTAATGGATTTCGAATTTTATATTTTACTGATTTTTGAACTTTTACTGAATTTTTAAACTAATTTTAACCTTTTTTCCTCTTGTATCTACTTTTTACTGAATTTAGAAATTGGTTGTACTGAATTTCGGAAATATTTTGATTGAACGTTGACCGTAATTTTATTAAATTTTGAACTTAATTTTGTACAGAATTTTGAACGTAATAATTTTAACTTCTCTTTCGGTATCTCGAATCTACTTTCCTGAATTTCGAAACTGCTTTTTTCAGCAGCTGAATTTCGCGCCTAATTTGACTGAATTTTGAACACACTTTTTTACTGAATTTTTATATACACATTTAATGATTTTCGAACGTAATTTTACTGAATCTCAAACCTACTTTTTTTTGAATCAATGTTGCACGACTCTTTTACTTTATATTATTGAAATCCATTCTATTTAGTTCAATCAAACTCAAAAAAGTATTGAACGCTCTTATTGACTAAACTCCGCCGACAACAATAATAATTTTGTTGACCCATTAATTAAAAGTCCGAACGACCATCAACAACAGCATAATCATTTAATCTCTTCTAACCATCATCATCATCATCCTGCCTCGGACCAACCGGAAGTGGGTGTGGTTTGTTTTCGACCTCTGATGATAATTGATGACGTCGGTCCGAGTCATTTCCGGTGTTAGCGGCGGTCACCTTTAACTATCGATCGACTCCGCCGCTTCGTAATGGCCGCTTGATGACGTATTTATGAGAAATTATTGTAGGCGTTTGTTTAATCTTCGCAGACGACCTCGTAGCAGTGCAATAGGGGTGGAGGGGGGTGGGTGGTGGTATATAGTGGGTGGTGGCTGGTCGGTGGGCGGAGGACGGAAACGGGGAAAAAATTAGGTTGATGATGACCGTAAGCGGTAATTCTCTTACGTTTACGTTAGTTGCTTTTCTACGTCAGCCGCTTGACCACAGGCCATCTCTTTTGACCACCCACACCCCACCCGCTCTTCCTTCTCTTAACCCCACCATCCCTCTCCCCCCCCTTCCCCCTCAGCATCTCCTCTACCACCCACACTGCAATGTTTTTGGGTTTTTGATGTGTTGCCAGTTGCGTTTCGTTTCGCATCTTCTCTCCATTACAAACGTTTGCGGTTGTCTTCGCACACACTAAATTCTCCTTTCCGTCATGCGCAGGTGCGGAAGTCACGTGATCCCCCCCCCCCCTCTTTTTCTCATTCCATTGCTTAATTTCATTTTTATCATTGCGGTTTTTCATCTTTCGGCAATTTTTGGTTTCAACGTAGAAAGCGAACGAATGGACCGAGGGCATTCAGCTACTACGTTCGAATGCGGGAGGGAGGGAGCACGAGCGCAGTAATTACACCGCGCGTCATTACGAATCGATTATTACTTCTTTAGCTCGATTCATATACACGGTGTTCTTAAAAAAGTGCACCCAACTGAATGAGTATTAATTCTTTTTATTAATGTAAATGTTTGAATGACACGTGGAACAACTTTACATTAAGGAATTTAATGTTGAATTGTTCTATTCTGTGTTTACACGTTCCGGTCGCAACACGTGTAGTATACCTACTCATTACTCAATATGCTCCTCCTCCCCCCCCCCCTCCCTCCTTGAACGGTTACTGAGTTTATGAACGAATTTTGAGTTTTAAGAGCGATTTTTGAGTTAGTGAACGATTTTTGAGTTAGTGAACGATTTTTGAGTTAATGAACAATTTTTGAGTTTTAAGAACGATTTTTGAAATTTAAGAACGATTTTTGAGTTAGTGAACAATTTTTGAGTTAATGAACGGTTACTGAGTTAATGAACGATTTTTGAAATTTAAGAACGATTTTTGAGTTTAGATAACTATTTTGAGATTTAAGAACGATTTTTGAGTTAATGAACGAATTTTGAGTTTTAAGAACGATTTTTGAGTTAATGAACGGTTACTGAGTTAATGAACGATTTTTGAAATTTAAGAATGATTTTTGAGTTTAGATAACTATTTTGAGATTTAAGAACGATTTTTGAGTTAGTGAACGATTTTTGAGTTAATGAACGATTTTTGAGATTTAAGAACAATTTTTGAGTTTTAAGAAAGATTTTTAAGATTTAAGAACGATTTTTGAGTTAGTGGACGATTTTTGAGATTTAAGAACGATTTTTGAGTTAGTGGACGATTTTTGAGTTAATGAACGATTTTTGAGATTTAAGAACGACTTTTAATTAATGAACGATTTTTGCGTTCTAAGGTAGAAATGCTTGCATTTGGAGCAGGCAGGGAGAGTGTGGATGACGCTGCTGTGTAGTGAGGTGGGAGCATAGTGAGTGGGTAAAATGCTTGTGTCGAGACCGGATGTGGATATTTTAAACACAAAAGAGAACAATTTAATGTTAAAAAAAGTGATTAAAGTAAAGTTTTTCCATGTGTCATTCAAATATTTACTTTATTAAAAGGATTTAATACCAATTCGGTTGGGTTCCTTTTATTTACGAACACCGTGTATTTAATACCGAGGTTTCAAATAGCGAAATTTTTCCAAGCAAAAATGCGAATATTAAAAAGTTGTTTTCTCGAGATTGAATTTCGCATCTTTAGCAATTTTATTTCCGGAAGTTTGAAAACAAAAACCATTCGCTTCTACATTCTTTGTTTTCGCGCAATAAAAGCGGAAACAGTTTTCCTTTCGCATTTGTTTAGGCAAAGATTTTCTTCCGATCAATTTCAGCTTTTTAATTATTTAAAAAAGAATTTTTTCCTTCTTCTTCGAGATCATTTCCGGTCGCGCCATAATAATATGATACGAGTGGAACGCGAAATATTTAAGTTTGAGAAACGCGGATTAATTACTGGAAATTATTGTAAAAGCTTGGCATTAATAATTAAGTGACCTAAAGTGGGGATTTTTGATTATATGTCCGCGCCGTGTAATACCCGCTTCCTGTTTAATCCGGGTCACGTGATCTCTCGTTAAATGAATTTCCGGTTTTCATTTTTATTTATTTTTTTTTTTTGTGTTTGTTTTTACGACTTTTTTTACGCGCGTTTTTTTTTTTTTTTTTTTTTTTTGATTTCCAAGGACCGTTTTTATTTCATTTTTAAACCTCCCCGTTTATTACGCTATAGCGGTCGACTGTCCACTCGCTCTCCACTTCCGGCTGCCGTTTTGTTCCTCCATTTTTATTATTTTATTATTTTTTTTTTTGTTAAAGTTTAATTTATTTGATAGCCAAAACGAATTTTGACAATGGACGCGAAAATCTTTTACTGCTCAAACACTTTCGCCCCACCCTCCACTTTAAGCCACGCCCCTATTGTTCCCTATTCTCAGGGCCTCCATAGGTAGGGGCAGGTGGGGCGGGGCCCCTCGTCTTGCGCTGCCCTTTTCAATGCAAATTTTTAAGCTTAAGCAGGTGACTTTTACATAAGAATTTATAAGCACTAAAGAAATGCTTAAAATTGTCACTAAAATTAATTTAGAGTCACTTAAGGGAGTCACTAAATTACTAATTGTTAAAAATGAAACTAAAGAAAGGTCGTCACTAAACTCCATCTGCAAACGATTTGTCACTCAGGGCAAAAAAAGGAGTCATTTACTTACAAAAAGCAATCACTAAATTATGAAAAGCGAGTACAACACTAAACTTTTAAAATCAGTTTCGGAAACAAAACAAAATTAGGTAAGCACTAAACTTTAAAAAAATAATAATAATCACTAAACTATTAAAGTCAAGTACTACACTTGTAACTACAGTCACTAAACTATCAAAATCTATCACTAAGCTGTAAAAATCAACCACTAAACTGCAAAAGCGGTCACTAACTTATAATCAATTACTAAATTTGTAGAAGCGGTCACTAAAATATAAAAATACTTTTAATAAACTGTAAATATTAGCAACTAAACTAAAAAAGCACTCATTAACTTGTAAAAAGTTGTCACTAAATTATAAAAGTCAATCACTAAACCATAAAAAGCAGTCACTAAACTACGAAAGCAGTCACTAAATTACGAAAACAATTAGTAAACTACGAAAGCAGTCACTAAACTACGAAAACAATCACTAAACTATGAAAGTTAATCACTAAACTGTGAAAGTCATTAACTAAAATTATAAAAAGCAGTCACTAAACTACAATAATCGCTAACTTATAAAAGTCATTCCCTAAACTTGTAGAAGCAGTCACTACAAAACCGATCTCTACACTATAAAAGGCGGTCACTAAACTGTGAAAATCATTTACTAAAGTATAAAAAGCTAGCCACTAAAATGACTTTTCTTCTTTATTTATTTCCTGTTTAGTGTTTAGCGCCGAATGCGATGTACGAGTGAAACGCGTTGTCTCCGTTTTAATTGCTCTCCGTTGCTTCGCTATTAAAATTTGGCGGGAAAAATCGACAAACTTTTCCTTCCGCAAAAATGTTTGAGCGGGAGTTGTTTAAGGTAAAAATTCCGTACAATTTTTTATTTTTATTTGTTAGGCGTTGCGCAGGCGCCGTACGACGCAACCGGCGAAGACGAAAAAGGTCGTAAAAATGTAAACACTTTTTTTTTTTATTTTATTTCATTTTGGTAAACACAGATCCAGCGCCATCTGCCGACGGAATTCCTGGAAAGTAAACAAATTAATTCTCTTCCCCCACAAAAAAAAAAAAAAAATACCTTTTCATCTTCCACCGTCGTACGTTAACTCTTTACGTTAACTGCGCAATCTTTAAACCTTACATTTTTACCTACGTAAGTTTCATTACGTTGTTCGCGCAAACTCCGACGCGTTGTTTTTCTCGCTTCATTTGAAATTTTAGCTTTTAATTTTGCGGACGAAGACAGTGATTTAGCTGAGCTAGGTAATCCGGAAAGGTCAAAGGCTGATTGGAGGTCAACTCACCGCTGTTCTCTATAGGCCAAAAAGTCGGAGCTTATTCTCGACTTGAGGTCGAAACTTAAGTTCTTAGCGTCGCTATGGTTACGGGCTAACTAGATCTCCATTTACGCTATTTATTTGTACCCTTACTAGCTCAAGTAGCCGGATGAGACTGGGCTGGCTTCCGGTTCTCTACCGTTTACCCTTAGCCCATCCAACTACTTGGAAGCCAAGCGTCGTTTCGGTGCTTTTACGGTGCTTCCAACGCATCAAAACCCCTTAAGAGATTAGAATATACCGTTATGATTTGGCAAGTTTTTTTTATCCGATTTAATGAACTTTTTTCTGGTTTTATGAACTTGGATTAGTAAATTTTGAACTGGCTTAGCGAATTTTTTTCCGGGTTAAAGAAAATCCAACATGCTGCCCCTCGATAATCGCATTGAGTTAAGCGTAAATCCACTGCGCCGCATAGCAGCGAGACATTGCAGTACAGCTCGCTAACACCAGCTCATAGCGTTATTCAGGGGCAGCATCTTCTTAAAATTTTTTTTTTTTTTTTAACTTTTTAATGGATGACTGAGGTTCTTCGATGAAAAATGTTTATTTTAGTTTACTCTTAACACCGGTTTGAGTTTGTACCACGAGTTCAAAAACACCCCCTGTATAATAGTGGCTTTTTTATCTGTATTTTTTTGTTGTTGTTAATTTAATAACAGATTTCCTAAGCTTAAGATGAGAAATGAATGACGCAATTATTTAACCTAATTCATTTTTATTTTTTACGATTTTGTTTTTTCAATAAATCGATATAATTTTTTTTTTCTGCTTTTCCGTTTTCAAAACAAATAAAAATGTGCGTGAAATGTGGGATGATTACCCAAATTTTTTCCGCGTAAAAATAGGTCAGCAATTCTTTTAAATGTTTTCCAATAGATGAGATGAGATGAGGAGAGAGATGAGGAGAGAGATGAGGAGAGAGAGAGAGAGATGAGATGTGCAACTAATAGCATTTTCTTCACTTGTCAACATTTTTTTCTTTCTTTCTTTTTTCTCTCTTATTATTATTATGATTATTTTTTTCTCTTTCTTTCTGCGTTTGTTTTTGGTTGTGTATTTCGTAAAACGTTGTCGGATAATCAAAGATGGAGAATGGAGTTGGGGTGGGGTGGTTGGGGGGGGGGGTTGAGGAGGGTGGGCGTCATGTGTTTGTGTCGTTTCTCATAACTTTTCATATATTTATGATGATCTCTCTTCCCACTCCCCTCCTCCCTTTTATATGCGCCAAAATCACTCGATTTCTTTGCATTTCTCTCTCTGTCTCCATCACTCTGGCGCTTTCGATCGCTTTCGTCTTCACTCTCAGGCTTTCTCCATCACTCTGCTTCTCGTTTTCATCAATATTTGGATTTTCCATACATCATCACTCTGCTTTTTTCTGGCCGTTCTTTCATCTCACCATCTTCATCGCTCTGTTCATTGATGACCCTGATTCTCTCTTTTGCTCCATCACTCTGCTCTTTTTCTCGCTCCATTCTTCTGCTTCTTCAACTTTTTCTTCCATCACTTTGTTTCTTTTTTCTATCTTTCTCCGTCACTCTTATCATGATTTCATCACTCTTTGCCAATTCCAAATTTTAATTTTTAGTTATTTCTTCCAGTCATTTTTTGTTTCTCCATCATTCTGGCTTTTTCAATATCTTCCATTACAGGCTCATTTCCATGCCTAATGGGTTGCTGCAGTGGTTGACAATGTTTTCTCCACTTCACATTTTCGCCTTTTGATTTTTCTTTTTTTTTTTGGTATATTCTAAACGAAATTAATTCTATACACAAGTCGAAAATTATTTTTGTTAAAATACTACAATGCTAATTCAAATTTGGAAAACGTAAATTTAACGGCCATTGTAATAGAAAAACTCACTCGGAAACCTCACTATACACTGTGTTCGAAAAAAAAAACGTTCAATACCGCACGTGTTAAATGATAGGTTGAGGCTGCATTAGCTAATGAAACAAACATTAAATGGCACTGAGACTAAAACTATTTTAATCTAAACTATAATAGTAACTATTTTACACTTTTTAAAACCTACTCCGAGTAAAAATAAACTTGAGAATGACGTAATTATTAATAAAATGGCTTTGACTGAAGAGGACAGAATAGCGAGTGGCGAGCTCGTCTGGCCGCGTGTGTTGAGGCCGAAGGGGGACATTTTGTAAACAAAATTTAACAATTAATTATTTTAAAAAATCCTTAAAGTGAAGTTAAGTACATGTGTTATTTAAATATTTTGATTATTAAAAGGATTTAATTACAATTCAGTTGGCTACACTTTTTTTTAATGCTAACGGTATTGAACGTTTTTTTTCCTGAACACAGTGTATATATATTTTTTTTAAAAGCAAAAATTCTCAACTAATAATAAAAACGAGAGAAAAAAAAAATGAAAGAAAAAGTGAAAACTAATCAAATTTAATAGGAATATTTTCGTTCCCTCCCCTCGGTCCCCTTAGTCCCCGCCCTTCACTTCAAAACTTTCACCGTGTCCTCCAACACGCATATTGTGACAAAAAGAAAGCTGTATATAAAAAAAGCCAACGTGACACTAAACTGGCCAATAAAAGTGCTACCGTGTGTGACGCAATAACTCTCTCTCTCTCCATCTATCTCTTTATTATAATTCTTGGAAATTTGAGATACGGTAATAAAGATGAGGGGTGAGAGGTGTCGTTGAGGGGTGCCGAGGTGAAGTGGAGGGGGTGGCGAGAGGGGGGGGGGGAACACACGTGCAAAAGATGACACTAAAATAGAGAGTGAAGGGGGGAGGGGGGGGGGGCACTGGAGAAAGAGAGGGATGGAGAGTGGAAGAGACGAGAACAAACGATGACAGAGAGAAAGATAAAGTGAAGGAGACAGAAGGCTGAAGAGTGGAAAAGAAACGAAGAAAGTACGAAAGAGAGTGAATCAGAAAGAAAGAAAGAGTGGTGTAAGTGGGAGATTGAAAGGAAAGGAGAGGAAGAGAGAGAGAGAGAGAGATTATGATTTATTATTGTCTCTATTCATAATTTTAAGTGTTTCTCTCCCTTAAACTCCCTCAGCGCCCCCTGCTGTTGCTCTGAAAGACTTCCGTAGTCCTCTCCCCGCATAAACACTCTAGGGCCTCTCCACTCCGAGCACCCTTCCAACATCACTTCCGGTATGAAAACATTACTTTTAAGTGACTTTTTTTTTTTAATTGTTTTTATGACGAATTTTTTTTTTTTTTTACGTAGATGAGTTATCGCTTAAACGTAATTAAAAGTTTAAGTGAGGAAATTAAACTCCTCGTTTATGTTTAGTGTGTGGCTCATCACTCCCCCTCTCCTCACCCTACTCTCATTCCGATGCCCCTCTTCCTCTGTAGTTCCGTTCGTTATACGCAGGTTTTATTACGTGATTTTTATTTTGAAAAAATGGCGTTTATTATAAGTATCCACTTAAAATTAATTTTCAATTATATTCTTCTCATTAAACGATTAGAATCGTCGCATTAGTTCGCAGATAGCGTAAGGTGCGAAAGGAACTTCACATTTCAGGGACAAAATTCGCTAAGCGAGAGACGCGTGGTGTGTGGCTTAAGAGCTTTTGCCTCTCCAATGTCCTGCGGTTGCGTGGCACATTTGTCTTTTTATCTTTATAAAATAAACCCTATCAATTAAAAATATTCCTATTAATGAAAAATCCCTAAAAATAAAAAAATCCCTATAAATAAAAAAATCTCTATAAATAAAAAAAACCCTATAAATAAAAAAATTTTTATAAATATAAAAATCCCTATAAATAAAAAAGTCCCTATAAATAAAAAAAATTTCAATAAATAAAAAAATCTCTATAAATATAAAAAAATCCCTATAATAAAAAAAATCTCCATAAAAAAAAATCCTTATAAAGAAAAAATCTCAATAAATAAAAAAAAATCTCTATAATTATAAAAAAATCCCTATACATAAAAAAATCCTTATTAATAAATAAAAATCTCTAAAATTTCTAATAGACTATTTTTTTTTTAAAAAAAATGTCCTTATTTTAATTATATAAAACCATTGTTTTTACCCTGAAACTTATTCATTGCTTTTTGTGCTCGTTGCGTTAAAATAAATCGAGCGTAAAAATAAGCAAATCCCTTTATCAGTATAAGAAAAGACTTATTTTAAGGGCCCCGAAGTGAGCGCGCGGCCCTTGTCTCTCCATTCCACTAATAGAAAATTTCCCCCACTATTTTTTTCTTTGGTTAGCTCTGAAAATATACTTTTGGAGGGGCTTCAACTAATTACAATAATCCCACCCCCTCAGCCTCACCCTCCCTACCACTCCCCCCCCCCCCTCCCTTCATTCTCCACCAACCCCGCGCACTCTCTTCATTTTATATTTCCGTTTTACGAGGCAGTGGTATTTTTCTAAAGCGAACCCCTTATAATATAATCTCTTCGCACATGTTACGCGTGAGGTGGAGACGAGGTGTGGGGTTGGCTGAGAGGGAATATGTATGTAAATGTGGATGAAGCCGAGGAGGAAGAAGGCAAACAAGATGGGAGTAAACCGATGCCTGTTCCGTGTGTAAAACGATATGTTGATCGGTGATTAGTTAGCAGTTAGGAAAAGTCCATTCTAATTACGAGGAAATACAATCTACACTTTTGCGTTTGTTTACATTTCGACGAAGGAATAAGAGAAACTGAGTCAGAGAGATGCAAACAGAGAAGAAGAATAGGGAGAAAAAATATAGATGGGAATTGTAGATGAGAGCGAATTAGATGGAGAAAAAAAAAGCTAGAAAGAGTGATGGAAATCGAGGAGAGTGGAACCGTAAAACCTGTTTAAGACGGAATTGCGTTCTACGTGAATTTTCTGCGCTTTTACAGGTTTTCGCTAACACGTAGGAGCCGAGTCAGCTGAAAACCTTAATGCGTTTCTAATAACTGTATGACTAATGTTAAGGTTTCCACGTGACTTTCCCTGTAAAACACTAGAAATTAGCCGAGTAAACCCTGCAACAATAATTTCCTACTAATGTAAGAATTTTTAAGTGAGTGAGGAATTTATCAGAGCAATTTGAACACTAACTTTGGGTCCTTTTAATTGGGCTGCGTTGAACGTAGAAAAGTGATTGGATGTGTGTTTCCGCGTTACGCAGGTTTTCCCCACATCATTGATATTTTATTAATGTTATTGTATAATTTTATTGAATGTTTTTACTAATTATGGTTTTTTTTTTCTCTTCTTTTTTTAGGTAAGAAAAACTTATTTATTTACGGTTTTTGTGAACGCTAAAGCAGGAACAGAGAGAATTTCCGGTGGAATTGACTCGGCCGAAATGTTTAGTTTACATATTCCAGCGTCATAATATGTATCTACTTCCGGTGCGTAAATTACCTTAAAATATTATTGAATGAAAGAAACTTAGTGTAAAAGCTCGTTTTAAAGCTCGAAAGGGAGCAAAGCACGAAAGAGCCAAATGCAGTATTGGACAGTGTCGGACAGTGTCGTTTCCTTTGAAGTGGGTTGGGCGAGGGTCGTTCGTAAAGCATCCGGAAGGGGATCGATGCAATAGGTTTATTTTCTCATGAGGGAGGTTTCGTTGGACATAACCAACACTCGCTTTCGAAACATTTCCGGAGATTACGTCATAATTTTTTTTTTTTGCGGCACTTTATTTCCGGTCTGCAAATCATAATAATCATTACACTAGTAAAAATGACTCGGGTTTGATCGATCACTACATTTGGCGAAATTTAATTGAGATTTGTTTTGTCCTTTTTGAAGAAGGTTAGCTTTTACTTTACACGTTTAGCGCGTTATTTTGGTATTTACTCAACTCATTTTACTCTGGCTATTAGAAATTTAGATTTAGTTTTTAGTGGAGATTTTTTTTTTAGTTTTTAGTGGAGATTTTTTTTTAGTTTTCAGTGGAGATTTTTTTTCAGTTTTTAGTGGAGATTTTTTTTCAGTTTTTAGTAGAGATTTTTTTTTTTAGTTTTCAGTGGAGATTTTTTTTTTAGTTTTTAGTGGAGATTTTTTTTCAGTTTTTAGTGGAGATTTTTTTTCAGTTTTTAGTGGAGATTTTTTTTTTTAGTTTTCAGTGGAGATTTTTTTTTTAGTTTTTAGTGGAGATTATTTTGAGTTTTCAGTGAAGATTTTGAGTTTTTACTTAACGTTCTTTAAGTTTTTACTTGACACTTTAGTTTTTACTAGACAATATTAAGCTTTTGCTCGACATTTAAGCTTTTACTTTTTTATTTTAAGGGTTTACTTTTTAATTTTAGTTTTTACTTCAAATTTAATTTCAGTTTTTACTTCAAATTTAATTTTAATTTTTACTCGAAACTTAGTTTTAGCTTTTACTATTAATTCAAACATTTTCTCCCACTTTCTTTTTAAGTTTTTACTTAAAAAGAAGCTTAAACTTTGAACCTAATCTTAAGTCATTTTAAGCTGAGTTCGCTCTCAACTTTTCCGAATGTTTGTTATCAACTTTGACCTCCGCAGCTGTTGGTGAGGGTCAGCGCCATCTTGAATGGGTGGGCCACCCGCGTTTAGTAAGGGGCGGGGGGCCAATTAGCGTCGGTTGGGGGCCTAATTAGCCTGGGTTTTTAACGACGTCGGCGGCGCTTAATGCGGCGGTTAGACGCGTCGCCAGAGGGCGCTAATCACTCACTGGCTTAATTAAGGCAGCGCGTAACGTGAGACGAGTGTCAGCTGTGAGACGTCACGCGCATAAAACGCCGCTTCCGGTCAAAATTCTCACGCTTTTCGTCTCCATGAATCACGCACTAAAAAAGCGCGCCGACACTTTCCGAGAAACTTAACGCGCTCCAATTAGCGTTTCTCCCATTAATTATTCCAACCCTCGTTTTACGCGGTTTTTCGCCTTAAACGTTATTAAGTTTCTTCGGTCAAAATAGCGTTGAGAGCGCTATTAGAGTTATGGTGAACGCAAAAGAGGAGGAAGAAGAAGAGCGATCCATCTGGTTCGTCGTTCATCGTTCACCTATCACCGCTCATTAAAAGCTTTGGATTTCATTTTTAGCGAAGGTCATGACACTTGGCGTCGTCTTTCTCCCCAACCACCTCCACACTTCAACTTCCTTTACCCCCGCTCTTATGATTATACCACCCTCGCCTTTTCATTGCCTCACATACACCGATGTCGATACAGCGAAATTAACGCAAAATAGAGGAAGCGATCTTGTATCGATTTTTAGGGATTGTTTTTATGTACCGTATAGGGATTTTTTTTTATTTATAGGGATTTTTTTATTTATAGGGATTTTTTTTATTTATTGGGATTTATTTATAGGGATTGTTTTATTTATAGGGATTTTTTATATTTATAGGGATTGTTTTATTTATAGGGATTTTTTTATTTATAGGGATTTTTTATTTATAGGGATTTTTTTATTTATAGGGATTTTTTATTTATAGGGATTTTTTTATTTATAGGGATTTTTTATTTATAGGGATTTTTTTATTTATAGGGATTTTTTATT
>JAQGAZ010002444.1:0-17789 GCA_034692225.1 Polydesmus complanatus
GATTGGGTGCGTGATGAAAAATGAATGTGAAGTTCGTTGGAGATGGGGATAAGACGTTTTTGCTAATTGAACCTTGAAGAATATAAGCTAGGAAAATATAAAAAAAAATAGTGGAACGAAAAAGAGGGGGAGAGATGGATGGAGGACACTGAATAACGAGCGTCGGCTTTGAACTCCAATTTTCTTCTTTTCAAAAATAAGTTACTAATTTTAGAATTTGAGTGATAGTTGTTCAGAATTTGTATATACTGTATATCTATATTTTTTTCTTTTCTTTTTTACTTCTTCTTCTTATTTCAAAGACGAACCAAAAAAAAAAAAATTGTTTTGCAGAAGCGAATCAAAATGATGCGATGCTCGAGATAGGGGTTTTCACGGGCTCAGAATAGAACTCCTCCTACTCTCTTCCAAACGCCTATTCTTCACCTCATCTACGCGAATCATTCGAATGTACTATTCACTTTTTTTTTAAAAAAAAAAAAAAATATTTCTTTTCAAAACCGAATTACAATTACACTTGGCATTGTCCCTCATCTTTTTTTTTTCTTCTTCTTTCTTTTTCTAGTGGATTTGTATGCGAAATGTATTTGTAGGCCACTCTGTTGACCCATTGGCCAACCTTTTCTCGCATCTCAACGTTAATTCTTTAACGTCTTCGAACACACACGCAGTTTCAAATCTTCCGAGATTTTCTAAAGGGGTTAATTTTTATAATCTTTTCTACAAATAAGCCGTACACTTTGGCGGGAGTCGTAAAAGGTTTCGTCTTATCCGGAAAGTTTTAATAAAATAGATTATTAAAATATACAATTCATTTGATGATTAAATTTTTGTGTAAATATTTGAAGGAGAGTACATTATTTAACTTGGTTGATTACAAAAATGTTCATGTTTCTACGCGCACCGCCGTGTTTACATAAAATAGCTCAACCTCAAATACAGTAGTGAAATACGTAGATATAATGAAATTCGTTTATTTAAATTTCGTTTCAAGTCAAATAATTGTACTACAAATTGATAATTGATTAGGAAACTTTTTAAATTTTTTTTTATCTCAGTAGATTAATATAGCTCGCCAATGTTCATAAATCGGTACTCCAATTTTGAGGTTCCAGAAGTGGACCAAAAAAATAGTTCTTTAAAAAAAGAGCTCATAATAAAATTCTTTTGAACATCTGAAAATTCCGTCAGATGTCGGATTTGAAACGTAGTCAATATTAGGATAAATTTTAAGGAGGAATCTTTAAAATTGAGAATTTCTTGAAAGTTGATTTTTTAAAAAAAAAAAATTAAAATTTATTCGTGTAGCCTAAAAACCTATATTTTTTAACGTTATGAGGATGATAAATAATTTCGTCTGTAATTTTTTGTAATGCTGAATTTTGTCATTTCAACGGGACATTAGAAGGCACCATCGTTGAAAAGACCAATTTTACATGGGTTTTAAGTGAATTAAAAAGTATAAAAAAATGTTAAGCCTTCGTGTTATAAAGCAATAATTTCTGACTCGGTGTTAAATCGACTTGTTTCGCGCACGCGCATTAACTTAACTTTTCATTTCCTTTTTTTTTTTAAACAAAAAAAAAAAAAAAACGCTAATGAAACGGTTTCCTGTGTGAATTGGGTTAAACGTCGACTGGAGTGTCGATCTACAGTAGTGTATGGTATTATTGTAACGAGGGCTGGATGAAGGGTGTGGAGCTGTTATCCGCGGATAAAGTAGGATGGAATATATTCGGTTCGACGCATTTAGAAAGGCCATTCGTCTGGGTCACCAACAGCTTCCTCTCTCTCACTCTCCCCCCTCGCTACTACTGGTACACGCACTATTATGCATTGATAGATTTTAGCAGACGCTTCTATAGCTCGTAAAATAATAATATAAACGATCCGTTGAGGTTGTGCGTCGTTAAGGTCGCCAACGGTTCCACGAGTGGATCACGATGGTGGTGGTGGTGGTTCCTCGTACAAGATGATAAAGGTTGTTCTCGGTTTTTTTAATAGGGATGGATGGTTGATGGGGATGTAGTGAGCGGGATAGAGAGAGAGGGGGATCTCTAGGGGGTAAAAGAGTGCTACGGTGGGGGTAAATAGAAAAATACTGGCTCCTAAGTTAACGGACTTTCATCCTACCGTGCGCGTCACTTTAATAATATTAAAAAGAATTATTAACAATAATAAGTGGTTGTGTCTAATAATATAAAAAATTGTATTCATCGAGTAAAATATAATTGCGAGGTTCCCAATTCATTCGATTATTGGGTGCAAAATTGAGGAAATAGGTACTTTTTTTTAGGGGAAAAAAAAAGTCTATTTTTTATATCTATTATTTACATGCGGGGTGGAAAACGTAAAGTTGAAGTGATGAGGGCGAGTTGCAATGAATGTCGATGAAAAATAAACCCTCATTCGTTAAAAAAAAAAAATTGTTGAGTTTTTTATTATTGTTATTATTATTTGACTTGGGACGAGATTGGATTTTTTGAGAGGAGTGTGGAAAGATTCTACGACAGGTGAAATTGTGGGTATGTTTTTCGATGATTACCGCAGAAGAGCTGCTTCATTTTGAAACTCGGTGATGTGACCGTCCACTTGTTTCATATTTTCGAATCCAGATATCAAAAAAAAAAAAAATTTGTTATAAAACAAGAATTATTGTATTTATTTTGCGGTACTGTACTTCGAAAAGACTGCACAAAATCTATTCTGATTCTGTAACGGACATCAGTGTATCGGTAACTAAATTTCAGTTGTGCTACTTTCATTATTTTAATTTAAAAAAAAAATTTTTAATACGACTTAGTAATACTTTAATTAATTTCTAGGGACATTTGCAACGCAATTTAATTTTTTTTTTTTTTTAAAAAAACTGTTATGGTCTCAAAATATTCCGTGTAACGACAATAAGTTGTAACTTTTATGGGGGAAATAATTATTATGATCGGTAGAACGAATTTTTCTATACCGGGTAGTACAAGTAATAAGTTTTTAATTTAGTTTTTTTTTAAACTAATTTTTAACCAAAATATAGAGGGAAGAAAAGATGTAAAAATAATTACGTAAGCTTGTTAATAATTATTTATTGCTATTTGCAATTGTTTTCAATCAATATTGTATTTGAGTACCGGTTTTTTTACCATATTATTTACTTTTTTCTTATGATTCCACTGGACCAAAAAACAAATATTGCCAGAATCATAAATAAATTTACAAAGGTAAAAATTATTTAAAAGTAATGAGGTACCTGTATTAATCAGTACCGTTAGATGTATGGTCATTCTTAAGAAATTCGCCGTTGGAGAGAATAATATTACGGCTATTTAGTCAAATTCTTTAAACTTATCGAAAATTGATATTGTAATTAATAGAATCAGTTTCTTCAATCTATAGAATTTATTGTACAATACAGGTATTGCGACAGGTATCGTATACGAATAATGTTTTGTTCGCCAATTTTTTTTTTTTTTTGGAGTCGTACCGTACGTGGGAGGTGCATTCGCATAACAATGCCAAGGTTTACGCATATACAGTTGGGTTATGCGAAAGAATTTGAACTTAATTTTCCAGCCTCAACTCTGACCTCTGACGAAGCTCCTCGGAGGAGAATAGAATTTTGTCAAGGATTTTGCTGGAGAGTTTACAATGGGATAGTAGCGAGTCGCATGACCGATATGAGCGACACCTAACTCAGCTACCTGTACTTCCAGTTCCCCTACCTGTTATTTTTAACAGGGAGAAAGAAGAAAAAAAAAAAAGTTTAATAAGAGAGGGATATAATACTATAGGGAAAAGGAACTCGAGGCAGCACAACCTTTATGAAAATAATAATAATAAAAAAATGGATAATGCAATGGGATTGGGGGGGAGACAAGAAAGTGGAACTCAACGAGCTCACCTATTTAACCTCCTCTTTCCATCTCGAGACGCCACCAGCCCACCGGCTGATTCACTCTTATTTATCTCCCCGCACTGTGGCAGGTCTTTTAGGTCCCCCCCCCCCCCCCTTCTACAACCCTCCCTTAGCTACAGGTACACGTCGAGGCGAGCAGTGGGAAAATAGAGGAGAGAAAAGGGAGGGGATAACGGATTACTCTTCCACCTTACTCCCTGAAACCCCCTCGTTTTTGCACCGATATAGAGAAGCAGCGATAAAGCTTTTTTTTGTGGGGGGGGACAGCTATATGAGAGGCACTTTTAGGGGGTTAGCGGGAGACTGCAACTTTTATTCAACAGTGTGTGTGTGAGGGTGGCAAATGTAGAAATCCATCATCTTCGTCAATGCCCTCCCCTCCGTCTCACCTAACTACCCCCCCTCTTCCCATCTTTCTTCAGCTTTACTCGTTCCCCGCCCTTCTCAAATTTAAGGGAAAAGGAGAGGTGGAATTTTCTTTGTTGGCTTCTCACCTGAATAAACCTTTGCACTAAGGAGGCAAAGCACCTATTTCATTTCGTCTGCATTTCATACTTTTTACAAGGGAGCGAGATTGAGTGAGTGAGAGAGAGGGAGAGAGGGAAAAAAAATTACCTAAAATAATTTTTTTGTTGTATGTATTTTCACTTATACGTAGGGAACCACCTCCTCACCCATTTTTTTTTTTTGCCTTACTCCCCGCTCCGTTCTTTTGTTTTGGGCTGCTTTTAGTGTCTAGCTGGCCTTTTTTTTTTTTTTTTTGAGTTAGATTTCTCATCATTGGTTTTTTTTTTTAGGGGTGGTGCTGTTAGAGAGATAGAGGGGGTATATCCAGTCTGACCGACTCCATCGCTGTCGGACCGGTTTCTTTCTCCCCCATCAACTCATTGATTAAACTTTAGATCCGACTCCCACATCTCTCCTTCTACCTGGCTGGGTCTACCTGTGTGGATGTCCTACCATAGTTACGTTTTTTTTATGGATAGGCTTTTGTTAGATGTTATTACGAAGAGAGGGATGGGGAGGGTAAAGTTTTTTTTATGCTTTTTGAATGAAGAAAGATTACATTGTACATATTAAAATATATTTCTTTTTGCTGGTGGCTTCATTTTTTTTTTTTTTTTTTTTGTTACTGTTTGCGGTTTGAGTCGCGACTCGATGATACCGTATTCTGGAACTAATTTAGTCTCGAGGTACTTTTGAAGCTTCCAACTAGAAGACAGTGGGTGGATTATTATTTTTTTTTTTTAGTATTATTTGAAGTTTGAAAAATAGAGGAAACGATTGAATTAATGAGGCATTTTTTTATATTTATATTGTGGATGCAGCGATTTTTTTTGGAGGATGAAGCAAAATGTTATTAGCTGAGCAACGTTATTTAAAAAAATATATTTTCACATACTTTCCAACAAAAAAAAAAAATGTAAAAATTCATAATTACGTTTTTTTTTTTTAAAAAAAAAAATTCAGTTTTGTTGAGATTCAAGTTTTTGTTGTGGGCACTAATAGTTATGACGAGAAAGGTTGGTTTTTTAATATACTGTACGTAATTTTAATTTTACTTGAACGTAAGTTGTCAAGTCTATTATTTAATAAGTAGCGGTACCTGAAATCTACTTTATTATTTATCATTGGATTTTTTTATTTTATTTTTTTAATTTCATTATACTTTTGGAGAAGTGTAGCCTTTAATGCCTTGCATACAATATGTAGTTTACATGAAGGAATCAAAATGGTTTGATATTTTCTTTTATAAATAATTGATACAAATCTCGAATTACGTTTGAAATTTCTTTACTTTCCATTTTTACATCGACTTTTTGAGTTTCATATTTTGTTATTAACTGCATAGTGAAATTTTTTAAATATTTTAAGATTTTTATTTACCGTATATGAAATCTTATAGCACTATAAGTAAATAAGTCGTCTGAAGCTGCGGTTTTTTGTTCGTTTATGCGCACGTGTGCTCGCATCGTTCCTGTAAAAATGCATACTTTAATCATTGTTCGAGCGCTTTGATTTATTTAAAGTAAAATTTCTTGCATTTTATTATTTACGTAAGCAAGTACGAGTACATTTTGTACTTAACTGAATCATTTTTTTAAAGCAATTTTCTATTCGTTGCCATATAAAAACAGATTAAAAGTTTTGGTTATATTTAACTTTAAAAATGTTATTATGAGCAATGTTTACCACGTCATAATAATAATGAAGTTGTTTTCGGATTTAGAAAATTGAATAAAATCTTTAAAGAGTATTTGCCAAATATAAATACAGTAAAATGAAAATTCTAACATTTTTTTGTTGTAATATTATGATACACTAGGCAATAAAAATTTAAATATTTGCATAGTTGTTTACCAGGTTTGTCGTATGCCATTAACTTACCCATAAAAATTTGATTTTGATTTTTTTTAGCAAAAATGTTTTGACTTGTAAAAAAGATTGGAAACAAAATTGCAATCTTGATTTTAAATTAATGGGTAGCTTAAAGCTATTAAAGCTAGATTCAATTTCACTTTACAACGAATTAAATTCTCGGCGCGTATAAAATTTTACGTCGAAAATTTTTCAGTCATTTATGTGATCGATTTATCGAAAAACATAAAAATTCTCAAGAAAAATATTTCTTTTTTCTCTCCAACAAAGGTGTTTGCACCTCGCGCCAAATTCGATCAATATTCATACGGAATGTTCGGGGTATTGAATAAAGTTGGAGACCGCGAAATGCATAGTAAATCATAACGTCAAAATATCAACAACACAAAAAAAAAAAACGAGCGGGGGGAGGCTTTTCTTCACTGTTATATTAATTTTATTTACACCCTATGTTGTGGCGTTCAATAAGGGAGATTGGACGTTTAGTCATTGGACTCAGCTCGAATCCAGCAGCTGATTTAGTGGCAAAAGAAATAGAAATGTGCATTTTACGAGCCCTCGACGCGCGTTTCGTGTGTAGGTGTTAAATAGCGAGCGCATAGCTTGTCAACTATGAATCCCTGTCATTTTTCCAACTCCTCCCACTTCAAAAATACATTAATAATAAAAAGAATTTCCTAAAGGGCAAATCTTACTCTAGAAATTTACCACATAAGTAGGCATAAAAGTTAATTGCGACTTTGAAGTACCGCTACCAGGTTCGACTGGCGACTTAAAAATTAAAAAAAAAAATTTTTTGTAATAATGGTATTAATTTTTTTTTTTTTTAGAAATATATTTTCATCAAATTTAATAACTATTTAAATTTAATAAAGAAAGTGTTTTTTTATAAATAAAGCAATCAACTTATGTTGGTTGAAATTATTTCTAAGAAAAAGCGCAGTTACAAGTGTTACCTTGAAATAAAAATAACAATAAAAAAGAAATAATTTAGCGGATTTGTTGTAGAATTAATTTTATTATATCAAACAATTTCTTTTTATGATATGAGTTTAATATAAAAGTATAAGAAGAAGAAGAGTTTTAAATTATGAAAATTTACTGCCGCTGTTCAGTTAATGTTTTTTTAAAAGTGGAAATTTTCACTTTTATTTTCACGCGAAGGTGCAAAATCTTCTTCCGTATTTGCCTCATCTTTTTCTTTTCGATTATTATACAGTATTTAATAAAAAATATCCGAGAGTTATTTTTTTTTTTCCCTAAAAAATTTATTACTGTAGCGTACATTTTTTTACGCGAATGATTGTTTTAAAAATCGGCAAACTTTTTTTTTACCAGTTTCCATTTAATTAAATTTTATATGACAGCCGATTTAAAATTAGTGAACGAAAATAAAAAGGTTAAAAAACTAATAAAATAAATTCGTAATATGAGCGTAAACTCCATTGTACGGTATTAACAATTTCGTGGTACAGCAACAACAAATTTCGTTGTGCATCGAATTTCATTGTAAATCCAAACCTCGCTTTGTGTCCATACCGCAATGCCATTTAACCATTTTTACTACTAGATTTTAACTAATGAATATATTCAATAATGAAAAAAAATTAATATTTTTTTATGTTTATAATATTTACCGGTAATAGCAATTTATTTTGAAAACTCTGTTGAAAGTACACCCATTAGGTATTGTTATTAATTAATTATATTTTCTCAAGTTTCAATTGAACAGTGTTTAATATTAATTTTGTGGAATTTTTATCGCGATTTTTATCCGTGTCACCTGAAGCGAAGGTGCGCACACAGTTGGTGCGCATACGGAATGAACCTGTTGACACGTAAAACACGTCTCTTCATCAAAAACTCGATTCCTTGCTTCTGTCCCATTTAACAATATGGTGTAAATTTGCATTCTAAATCGTCTTCTGAAAAATCTCATTTAACGAATTTAAAATTAATTTAAAGCTCGCGTTACATTTTTATTACGTGAATTTCACTAGGGGAATATTTGAAAAATGAAGGCGTTTAATGAAAAAAAAAAAAAATTAAAAGTTTGGTACTAGTTAGTTGCAATTGCTTGAACCGGAAATGGTGAACCAGGAAGAAAAAGTGTCATAAAAATAAGAACAGGACGAGAAAATAACTATACACGTTCACGCGGTTCACTTTTCATTAAATAATAAAAAAAAAAAGAAGTCAAATGCTGAACTTTTTCGCGTCTTATCAAATCGCTTTCGAAGCAAATGAGTAGGTCGGAGGTCAACCGGCTGTTTCGTTTATCAATTCACTTCCCTATACATTTTACTAGAACCCATCTTCTTCTTGTAATGGGGTTGCTTGTTTCTTTTGATTTATATTAGAAAAAGAAAAAAAAAAAATTTTGTTCGCGATTTTATGAATTGTGTATAAATAAACAAGTTTTAAAGGAAAAAGCATGTGCAAATTCATGCTCATTTATAAAATAAGAAAAATAAAAAAAAGAGAAACTGCTTAAGTTTTTAGTCAAATACAAATCATAAAGTTAAGAATAATATTAGTATTTTTAATTATAGGTCAATACAGTACAATTAATTGATTTTAATTTAAAAAAAATGGAGCATTTTAATAAATATTATTATTAATTTCTGTGATTATAATTATTTTATAAATACATGTAGATTATTTTTCTCGGTTTGTTTAATTATTTTGTTGACACAAAATTTTGTCTATTTGTCATATTTATTGTCTTTACTATCTAAATAATGAATAATTTATAGCTGTTTACCAATGTTTTGATATGTCATTATTTTTTATAACTATTTATTTCTCATTGTTAATTAGCGAAATTAGATTAATTTTAATAATTTTTGTTTTAAAAAAAATGCTTTTAATTATATTTGTTTCCTCTAATTTTTAATTTCGAAATGAAAATCAAGTCATAAAATTTGAACGTAAAAAGCTGTTCTTTGGACATGTATGTAAACAACGTGCTGTATTTATCTTTTAAGTAGCCGGAAATTACTTTCAAAAATATATTCTTGAAATTCACTCATCAGTCGCGTAACCTGTCTTATTAAGTGTTTTTAAGATGGACCCAAGTAGGCTCCCGACGCTTAGTTAAACAACATCTCGCGCACATATGGAAGAAGGGGAAGGCATTTAATAGGTAACGTGATCTATCGCTTTCTGCGACTTTGCACATTACAGCTGGCCGAAATGTCCACTTTCGTAAGAAGTACGCGAGTTGAAAAGCTGCTCCTTAAGAAATAAATACCGGGTACAGCTGCGAACTGACGATAGGAAAGCTGGGAGAAATGAGGCGGGGCGCTTTGCGTTATCGGTCGAATAAACTTTCCGGTGTTATCGCAGTTATGTCTCGAGTTTGCATTGACAAGCGCGGCACCTAAACGTTCAACAAGTAAAAAAGAGATGTCAAAAAAAAAAAAAATAAATAAAATAAAAAAAAAAACATTTTAAGGAAAAATATTCGACTTATCTTTACCGCGGGTAGCAACAAACAAGCCAAGGAATTTGAAAATATTTGAGAAGTTTTTGATAAACATAAGAAGTGTATGACGTTGTTGTTGATGATGATGATGACTTGTTTTGTATCTACGGGGCTCGTCTTCTCTCACTCATTGCTATTTGACAGGGGCTTTAATTGCACCGGATGTCACTGAGGCAAAGGATGTTGTAGTAGTAGTAGCAGCGGTTTTTAAGTCGTGAACCCCCCACGTGTTACAATTGTCAGGTAGTAATTCAGTTCTTTCGCAGGAGACCCGCGGTCTTTAACATCAAAGGTCACTTTTCACCTGCTACGCGCTTTTTTTTTTTTTTTTTTTTTTTTCTTCTTTCCTTCTGGGACCAAATATCACAACAACCTTTTAAAATGTTTTTATTATTTTTTTTTATTTAAAAAAATATTTTTGTGAACTCATTTAAATTGAAAGGAACGATGATTAGAGGTTTTCAAGAAGATTAATTGAAATGGTATTTGGATGCGCATATTTTTCTCCTATTGTCTGAAAAAGATGATTATTATTTAATTTTAAATTAAGTGGTCAGAGAAATGTAAATAGCGTGCGTCTGACCCGTCTGACGGTGAAATAACTAGAAAAGAAGAAAATGATTGGCAGAAGATGAGAGAAAGAAGGGGGGGGGGAGATAATGAGGGGACAAAGATGTAGGAAGACGTAATAATAATTGTTGAAGAAAATGAATTAATTAAAACGAGTGATGGATATTTTTTTTTTTTACTTTTTTTGTAAATTGAAATAGAAAAAAAATGATTATAATAAGAATATTTATGAAAAATTAAAAAAAAAAAGAAGATAATTTAAATGAACTACTTAAGACACAATAGAAATTTTATTAAAGAAATTATATTATAGATTTTTTTATTTACGTATATTGTTATGGATATAATTCAGGATAGCAGACGTCTCTCAGTAGTTGATTAGTTTCGAGAAAGACTCATTTCCTGTCCTCGTGATTTTGACATACTGGTAGTAAAACGCTTATTTACATCAAATAAAATGCCTGCAGATTTATAGTTGTTTATAATTTTCAGTAAAACTTGGTTATAACGATCTCGGATTTAAAGTTATTTTTTGAGAGTCTCGTGGGAATTATTCTGTATGTATTCCCCCTTAATAAAAATTTTTTTATGGTGTGAAGAAAATACTTTAAAGAGCTCGGCTATAGCGTCAAAAGGCAGTCACAACACAACTTTTTTTTTTTACAAGATTTTTGAAATATTGGTCTAAATAAATTTTAATGACTTAGTTTTTTTAAAAAAACATTTCTTTTAACCTTCATCCGTCCCTCAATTTGAAAAGCACTTAAGTTCCTCGGATCTATTTTGGTTTTTCATCTAAAAAAAAAAAACTATTTTAAAAATTTGCTAAAAAAAAAAAAAGTTAAAAGGCGGTATGAAAATCCTTTAAAATTCTAGGTTAATATTGGCTTTAAATGCAGGCTGTTATAATACAGGGATGTCTTTTATTGTGCAATCATATTGTACTGGGTAATTGACGGTAATATTGAAGGAATCTGATAGTTTTTATAAATTCATCAATCGCTCTCCAATTATGTGCTAATTTTAAGTTACTCGGATATAACGTCACACAAATGCTTCTGGATTTATTTTCATCAACTTTTTCGCCAATTATTTTGGCGTTTTAAACTTTAAATTTTAAAGAGTTTTTTTTTTAAAAAATCTATTTCCAAACATAAGTTATTTTTACAATATACTGCACGAGTATGTTGTTGTTTTGATTTAAAAAAAAAAAAAAAGCAGGCCTAATGACGCTGCGAAAGGTAAAAGTAAACTAAGTGGAATGTCAAGTTGAAAATTATTGTTTACAATCCAGGTAGAGATTTTTGTATACGCAATGTGCTTATTTGGTCCTTATTCCTTGCCTGCAGGCCCCTTGGATCCACCCACATGCGTTTCAAATTCGTAAACAAGTTCCCGTGTATAATGAATTGCACGGAAGGGTCAAGAGGTCAACATTGGGCCGTAAAGAAATTAAGAGGGAAAAAAACACGAGTTTCTGCTGTTGTTCCTTCGGTGATAATGGTATGGCATGGTGGTAGTGGGGGAGGGGATTGGGAAAAAGAAAAGGGGGATGAAACGATGGGACCTAAAGAAAAATAACAAAAAGGTCTTGATCGCATGCCATAGCTATATTAGCATTAGTTTGCAATTCGTCTCACAACGTCCGGTGTAAGGTCAGGTATGAAGGTCAGTCAGGTTCACATCTCGGACCTAAAGAATGAGGTGCGTTCCCGATGCAAGTTTAAATTGGCTATTTTCTACTTGCTTCCTGTTTTATTCTAATACGGGACGGGACAAAACTCTTTCTTTTTGTCTTTTTATCTTAAGGTCCTTGGTTTCGTTAAGCCCTTTTGCTTAATTGTTTTCCTAGTAGAGAGTAACAGGTAGTAGGTGTTGTTAAAAGCGTCGTTTGACACTATTGATAACTGCTGTTGACGTAATTTAGTAAGGTATGTTTCCCTGCCCCGAGAGTGAAAAGGGTCCTTTGAGAATTATTTTTGTGAATTTTGTACTGAAGATACTTGTGCGAGAGACAAAAAAGGGGGACTCTTTAATTGTTTTTAATTGCGGGGGTGAAGAACAAACTCAAGTTCATCCTATTATTAGAAAATGCTTGTCCTACAAAAATGAGGAACTAAATTGAGTTTACGTATTGAGAAAAAAGAACGTATTTTTAGGATTTTATTTAACGTGCAGGTACCGAAAGTTTTGTTTAGGATGATTTAGGTCTTATCGGATAGAAATTTATTGGTTGACATCTTTAAAATAGTCTATACATTGTGTGAAGGGCTTATTTCAAAGGTGAGGAAACTGCTGGTTAAAATGTCACTTCCTGGTTAGAGCCGAACAAATTGTTAACGTTTAATTTTAACTATAAATTGTGGTAAACATTAGAAAAAAATCAAAGGATTTTGTAGTATTTAACGTATGTTGAGTTAGGCCAATATGGGCGATAGTATAAAGCGAGATGGCGGTGTTATGCTATCAGCGTGCAGGGTGCCACAGACTTTGGTGGAGGAACATCCCAATTGGGACCCAAGTTTCTAATAGAGATTTAAATTTCTAAGATTAAAGCTTGGTTTAGACGGGCCGAGTAAACGGGAGAGTCGAATGGCGAGTTTGTAAACGCTACGATGGCCGTGAAAGGAAATTTTTCTTTCCTTCATAATTCTTGGTTTAGACGGGTAGAGTAGCTGGTCGAGTAGATCGACCGCCTACTTGACTCGCTTTTTTTTTTTAGAAATGGCGTTTTGAAACGACGATTTTGTACATGCGCAGTGCAACAGTCGCACATACTTCATGCGAAAATATCAAGCGACAGGGCTTCTCGACCAGTTATTTTCTTTTTCACTTAATCAGTTTACTCGCCATATTCGACTCGCCGATTGCCAAACCGTTTAGACCGGTTGAGTAGCCGTGCTTTTTCACGGCCCTGGTCTAAACCTAGCATTACCACTGCTTTCATTCCTTGTCTACTTGTCTACAGGAAGATGCCTTCTCCGGGCCATCGTCAGTTTTTCTAACTCTCCCATCTGCTCGACCCGTATAAACCCTGCATTACAAGCCCATTTTTCGATTATTTTTTTAATTAAATAAGATTTTAATGTAGTCCACTACTAATATAAGACCACATTTGTACAATAAATTGAATTAAATGTTATTGAACATTATTTTAGTACAGTCCTTTGCAATGCGGAAAATGCCTGTACCGGTACTTAAATTTGTCCTTAAATCACTTTAAAAAAAAACCAGGTAAAGACTTTTGTCATCACGTGTAGTTAATTTTTGCTAACGGTGAAATGGTTGAAGAGGTGAGAAAAAATAGATACGATATCTCTTCTTTTTTTTTTTTTTTTTTCTTACCTCTCCTCTCTCCTCTAGTGTATTAACTTATCTTTTTCATTCTTCACTAAGCTATCTTTCATAGAAACCGAAGCCGATTGGGAAGTAGGGAGATGAAGAATAAAAAAAAAAAAAATTGTCTTCCTGTATGAGACAAATATGTGCCACAACCGAAGTAGTTCAACACACATATCATTCTTGTAATTGAGGTCAACGTTGTCTTTTTCACCTCATTCATCTAAATCGCTTTACAATACTCGCGTCTTCCTCGATACTTCCCTCATTCCATCATTAAAATCCCTCCGCTCATTTTAGTTTTTTTTTTTTAAAGTGAAATTTTTATACAGTATGAAAAAAATGTTGAAAAATTAAGGGCAGATTGTTTTATTACCGACAGCTAAGTATCCCTCGTTAACTCGTCGTTTATGTTTGTAACTACACGTGTTTACTTTTGCTGTTTGGGTTGGAAAGTTATACGGTACGCTATTATACCTCAGATTTACTTAATTTTTTTTTTATAAAGTAACTTTTTCACTAATGAGTTTTGAGGATAACTTGGGACCAGTTTTAAAAACGCCCATTGAAAGTAAGAAAAAAAAAAATGCTAAGCTTTTTTTTTATTTTACAGTACGTAAATATTTCCTGAATCTCTTGATTTTTTTAAAAAATTATTTCTCCAGCTTCGATTTTTTTAAAGAAAAAAAAAAGTTTTATAAACTTTATGCAAAGTACATGTACAGTATAGTTTATTATTACCGGTATTATTGTCCTCATAATACTTTTTGCATATATATTTTTTTAAGATTAAAACTGGACCCAAAAAATTAGAATAAATTACGGTAAACATTATTTTATTTTCCGGTATAATTTTTTTTTTTTTAATAATATTATTATTTTATTTATTACATTAATTTTATTTTTAAAAGCAAGATTACTGGATTTATGTGCCTTGTGTTTAATGAGCCGTAAAGTCAATTTAACAACAGTAGTACATTTTAGATTAGCTTATTTGTTGCAATTAAGTCATTAAAATGTAATTAATTAAATAATTTATTTAATTAAATTGCGATGCTTACTCGTGCTATAATATTTAGCTACATTAATGAAATGGGAGTTTCTAGATTTTTTAAAATGGTTTTTATTAATTAATAAATAAAAAATTAAGGTTAAAACTTTTTTTTAAAAAAAAAAAATTATGCTTAATTTTTATAATTAAATATTCGCCAAAAATTAACTTGTTTTTATCAAATAGGGAAACGGATTCTTTTTTATGTTTATGAGTTTATGACTGAGTTCCCAGTCGTGGTAATGGCTAATAAGAATTGTTGTTTCTATTGGATATTTAAATAACTTTTGATGAATTATCAAATTTCTAATCAACATATCTTTTGCTATTATTTAATAATTTTGTTTTTTATTATTATTATTTTTTTTTTGTAAAATAACTAAAAGATGTTTGTCAAAAGATATTTTAGATTTTGCATTCTAAAAATTTCTTGTTAAACGCTTTTCAAAAAAATTTTTTTTTGCATACTGTATTATGAATCGCGATTACTCTTCAAAGTTTTGCTTCGATCAGATAACGTCATTTTTCTGACTGAGCATGCGCATTCCGATAAAACTATCCAGTATGAATGCGCGACGATATCACGAGATAAGCAGTTGAAGTATCAGCGTGCGATCGGTTTTTTTTTAAAAGCATCTGTTAAATCAAGATCCCTGTTTAGTTTACCAAACACATTTTGGGTAAAAAAAAAAAACAATTTTCCTTTTCACCGTGGAACCAGTTTTCGTCTTCCGCCCACGCCGTCACCGGTTTAGCGACTGGATCATATAGCTAACACCAGACGTGACGGAATTCATCACGAGTGACGAGGAAGAAGAAGAAGAAGAAAAAAAAAAAAGGACAATCACACCTGACCCGAGCATATTCTTTTTCTGTTTTCCTTACAAACATTTTTATTCATAATTTCGAAATTGAAAGAAATATGATGCTCGTGTTTATACAAATTAGCGCGTTGGCGATTTTGATCACTTTTCATTCTCATATAACTACTTTTTTTTTATTATTATTTGATCGATGGAGGAAGTGGTTAAACCGATGTGACGTCATCGAAAATTAGGGTTTCTATTATTTAATTAATAAAATAAATAATTGATACGCCGCCGCTAAGGAAAGAACATTGTTGTTATTATTTTGAAGGATTTGAGGTGTTAAAACTTTTTTTTTTTCTTGTTGCATGATAGCAAAGTGCAAACACTTGACTCACTGTTTATTTTTGATTTTTAATTAAACGATTTGAAACGTCATCGTCGAACAATGGAGAAAAACGTAGTCATTCTACATTTTAAACTGGATATTGTTTCTTTTCTTTTAAATAAAAAAAAAAAAAAGCTCGTAGAACAAGAATAGATTTATGGAAATGAGGAATATTTTCTTTTTCACAATTTTATTGTGCAAGATTAATTTTTAATAAAAAAAAAAAAAATAATAAGGAAAGTCTCTCTTTTAAATTCTTGAAATTTCTGAAATTGGATTTTTGTTTTCCCCAGCGCAAAATAATTTATTCAAATTGCATTATTTTCTAGATTAATTAAATAGAAAAACTAAATCCTCTACCGTTTGCTTATTTAAAGCCTTATAAACAGCATTTAATTTTTTAATTAAACATTTGGTCGTGGACGCTTTAGAGGTGAACCATATTGAATTACAGTACATGAATATTATTAAAAGCGTGTGATTAATGCGAGAAAATCGTTCGAATAGTGGTCACTTTGAAAACAAACTAATGCGCTGTAGCAATTTGTTTATACAGTGTTAAGCGCATGACCAATTTGTTGTTTATTTCTACTGCATTGGATGACTAATAGAAAAATTTGCATAGTAAGAGTACGGTAATAGTTTTTTTTACCATGACGTTAACGTGTAACGATTTTTACTAAAATACACACACTACAGCTGAAAATGTGTAATAAAAGCTTTGCCTTGAACTGAACTAGACTACAATAGCTACGAATTTATAAAATTAAAAATGTATGGACAAAGTTTAGAATAAAATAATTTATTTCAAATACTGTATAAGCGAAAAACTAATCGAAATAAATAGAATGAAATTAATGAATTTTGTACTGAAAAATTGACCATTTGTAAAGCCCTGCCGCAACCTTGCAAAACGAGCATTTACAATAGCTATTGAGTCGTTGCAATGTACCATGATCATCATTCTTTCGCAGAATATCGCTGGCTAAACTATTAAAACTTCCAACTACTGTACTTGAGTTGGTACATTGTTCGTTTTGTTTTGAGATTTTGCATACAGATTTTTGTTGTCCTATCCTGACCGACCTACAGTGTAACTCAAGCTTTCCAAGGACTTTGGGTTTTGTGAGTTAAGAGGTTTCCTAGATCAGGCAACAATATGCACATGCATTTTGGTATTATAAATAATGCATTATTTTTATGAATATCTTCTTTTTATACACCAGCACGTATTATAAAAAAAAAGTAACGTCTAAAAGTGAAAGAAATTGGCGTGTAGGTGTTGCGTTATCGATAAACCCGAAACAAATGGCGCCTATTCGCGGACGGTTATCGATGTTCCCTATAGATCCTTTGGGTGCAACACGTAGCGAAAAATATTCCACACTTCCTTTCATTTTAATTTCCCTTGAAATTTTATTCTAATTTCGGGAAACCTAAAGCCAAAACCACTCGCATTGACCTGATTAAAATATAAGCTAAAGGCGCGCGTGCGCAGATGCTATCGTAATATCGCATGGCGAAGGCAGGCAGGATATTATGCCATCCGACTGCTACTTAATTATAATAATGCTCACTGCTAATCGATGGGCCTTGTTAACCGCTCGGCGTAAAAAAAAATAGAATATTTTTGTTTGCTGAAATAACCTTTGTTAAATGATAGCAAGATTTAAATAAATAAATAGATTTAAAAAAAACTTGGTATTAGACGAAAATGTATGTGTTCTTTTCCCTAGTCTGCTGGCGACGAATCGGTTGGTGGGGCAAACAAAATTCGACTCTCGGTATAAAATAATGTCCACGAATAATGCGATAGAATTGTGTGTGTGTGTGTGTGGGGGGGGGGGGGGGGGGGGTAG